>QKWP01001214.1:108321-156558 GCA_003550325.1 Gigaspora rosea | reverse complement strand
AATTCTTAAAATCTAAAAATATATAAATTTTTAACTTTTTTAATCTAAAATAAGCATTATTTTTACTATATAAAATAGTAGTAAATTAGTTTAAATTAGCATTATAAATTATACTATATCTTTTTTTTTTCTACATAATAACCTTATTTGAAATTTTGCAAATTTGTTCTTAATAGTTACACCAAGTCATTTGCATAGTAGCACAAAAATATACTTGATTTTAATTGGATAAATTTTAAAAATACTAAAATTTAATTTTTTTATTTTTTTATTTTAAAAATCAAGCAACTTTAAAAATTTTTTAAACAATATTAAACCAATAATTGTCGTGGCTGAAGCTGGAAATGGCTGAAGCTGGAAATTTTAAATATTTTAATATGAAATTTACAAAAAATTTTGGAATGCATTTTGTACGATTTTTTTTTATAGTTAGATTAGAATTTAGGGTTAGGGTTTATAATAAAAGAGTATAGTTGGATTTTAGCAGGGCTTATGATTTTAAATCAAGACCTCAAATTTCCAGCTTCAGCCATTTCCAGCTTCAGCCGCGACAATAATTAATAGAATTTTTTTTATAAATAGATTATATATATGCTTAAGTATTAAATATATTTTTTTAAAATTTTAATCCTTAAAAACTCAAAACATTAATATATAAAAACTTTAAAGTATTAATTTCATGTATCGCTGTTAATGAGATTACCTCATTGTATTTAATTGTATTGCTTTTCTTAAATGATGAAGATGCATACAGTAATATTTGTTAATTATTTATAAATCATTTATAAATCACCAAGTTATTACTTAATAATTTTAATACTTGCAACACTCCATCAAAAATTTCCGCCCATATCTCATATGGATATAAATTATTTGAAAATGTGCATTTGTAAATTCAGTACCCTATTCATAGGAATATTTTTGCCTTACTTCTAATATAAATATTTTTGATAAATTCATTATTTTTAAGGCGATGTGAATTTCAAATTTTATTTTTTATAACATATAAATTTTTTTAAAGATTTAAACTTTATTATGCTATCTTTTTTGAGCTTCTAAGTAAAATAAACAATCTAACCTAATATAAGGTCAATTCTATCATAAACTTTGACATTAATTACTTATTATAAACTTTTGATAAAGAAAATTAAATATAAAAAGGTAAATAAAATATATTCAAAACATTTAAAAGTATATTTTATATGCAAAAAATAAAGTAAATATATAAAGTCATGATAATGAATTAATAATATATCGATATGCTACTAGTTATATGTTTATTGTGGATTGGTAGGATTGGTACAATTGTTGTAACAATCGTTTTGTATATAATATTTGTACTGGCCGTTAGTGTATTCTGCCTTTGACATGCATGGTTTATAGCAAGAGTCTGAATTATAGTCATCTACCGACTTATATTGAGTATCTTGAGTATCTTGAGTATCTTGAGCGTTTGCTGTATATTATCGTTGAACCGTGTTAGCAATATATAACAAAAAATAGTCAACAGATATCTTCTTACCGTAGATGCTCAAAAAGATTGTAATAAATGCAACGATATTTGATAATTTCATTTTAAAAAATTGATTATTGATAAAGTTGTATTCAAATAAGTCAGATAGTTTAATTTGCAAGAATATTCCTGGTATATTCTAATATAAAGGGCTTATATGTATTTTTTTTGTTCATCCTGTGCAGAACATAATGATTTGAAATGACATGCATCATAGAACACAAATAAAATTAATCATTCATAAAATCTATATTTGGTGGTATTAAACTGTAAACTATGTGATGCAAATTTATATTGCATAAACATGAAATAACTCGTGGACATTATTCCGAGAATTGGATCCTGTATACATGTTTTAAATTACATAGAACTTAATACAACTCATTCTCATTGCTGCATTGTAGAAATCTTTTGATTTGTAAAGATTTGATTGAATGAAGAATTTGGAATTATAGAATCATTAAACTTTAACCCGACATAATGAAGTATTTATATTATTCTTTCGATATTAATTTTAGTGAAGATTTTTTTTCACATTCTGATGACTTCATGATTATAAGAGTGAGGTATAACACGATTTATTGAGTCAGCACTTATTTAAAAAAAAAACATAATATACGACAATGAATGCATCGTAATGCACAAGCTAAATTAAAAAACAGATAAATAGAATAGAGAATTTTTTATCATGATTGACTATAGATATCGGTATTGATCCTTCAAAGATTATTAAGTTACCAAGATATTATAATAAAGATAACAATTTTTTCGATTTACATTAATAAACTATGAGTACCAATAACTAATAATTATTCTTATCGTGACTATATGCCGTTGTCCAAATATCGAGAATTTTTTGTTGCATAATTTAAATAAATAAAATTACAAATTGAATAAATTTTTATTTTATTAACATTTTAAGTAGTGTAGTTTAAACAGATTACAAAATGTTTGATACTGCTCAAATTCATTCTTGTGACACTAGGATTTATCAGCAATCACAATGATGCATACAATTTAATAAAGTTACACACAGTCATTGAAAAAGATTATGTAATGCAGTAATGAGATAATCAGCCCAAAATTAGGCTCGGAACCAATTAAATTTGTAGGATCTTAGGATCTTCGTGTAAAATAAACAAGCTGCTAACAAATGACAACTAGCCCCTTTCTAAGTAAAAAAATGCGTATCATGAAATTTTACCTATAAGAGAGCTTTTTTATGTCAAAATAAACGAAGAAGGGGTATTATTATCAAAATTTAGCTTTACATCGGACATAAGTACACACCATTTATGCACAGGTAAATTAATGGCAATTTTGGTAAATTTATACACAGTGTAGTATTCGAAATTAATCATGTTAAGTACAAGCTATATTAATAACGGATACACGTATTATGCAATGAAACATCAATTTATATGACACCAAGGAAAATGAGATTTTATTTATATTAAATTTATATTATATGAGCCTATTATCTCTTGGCATCACTCATTTATGCTCAGTATTTGAGGTTAATGTTCTCCAAGATATTATTCTCATGAAAACAGATTTAAATTTATACATTGGCTATGCAATTAATTAATCAGCTGCTTAATCAATGTCCTGCAATATCTAAATAAAGAATAGTAACTAATCATTGTTTTTATTTTCCCCATGACCATTTTCTCGACAGGCCATTTACCAGACATCGCATAAAGTTAAAGTTAACATTTTTATTAGCGTGATGTCAAGTAAATAGGAAATGACTATCGGTGAAATTAGATGCAACTGTAATTAATTTACACAACACAATGATTTAAAATTTATATAAACCTGTTAAGTTTTTTTTAGTGAGCTAAAAATTGTAATCGCAAATAATTTAACAATGAATAGGCAAACTCTTAGTTTACTTTTGACCGTTATTTTTTTTTATTTGTTAATATCGATTATTACCGTTCATTCCTATGAACAGTGTACTACCACTACCACTACTATTACTGTAAGAACAACGACACCCTGCACAGTAACTCCTTCTCCTACTCTTAGTTGCCCCACAAATACAAATGATCAAAAAAATTATCAAAAAAGACATAATCTTAAACCGCACAAAAATAAAGAATCAGACCATCGATATAATCCAAAACCGCACGGAATTAAAGAAATGTTCCATCAATATAATCTAAAACCGTACGGAATTAAAGAAATGGACCATCAATATAATCTAAAACCGCACGGAATTAAAGAAATGGACCATCATTATAATCTAAAATCGCACAAAAGTAAAGAATCGTACCATCGATATAATCTAAAACCGCATAAAACTAAGGAAACGGCCACTTGTACTCTTACAGAAACTGTATGCACTTGCGAACCTCATGGTGGTCCATGTACAATTGAGGATTTTACTTCTGTATGTTGCCCATTTGCACCCGGTGCTTATGGATGTCAGTTTCTTGATTCTCCATACCCAACTCCAACAGGGTTTTGCATTTAAATTTATTGATTAACGACAGCACAAAAGTGTCATATTTGGTTTTAATTGAAAGAAGCTGATTATGGTTAGCATAAATAATGTACTTTTTTTTTTAAATTGTAAATTATTTTTGTTATTTGCAAATCTATTTCATTTTTAATCAAGATCCAAATTCTCTTAATACATTATTACTTAACTATTATTATAGAAATAAATAAAATGGATTTATTGATTAACGACAGCACAAAAGTTTCATATTTGGTTTTAATTGAAAGAAGCTGATTATGGTTAGCATAAATAATGTACTTTTTTTTTAAATTGTAAAATATTTTTGTTATTTGCAAATCTATTTCATTTTTAATCAAGATCCAAATCCTCTTATTACATTATTACTTAACTATTATTATAGAAATAAATAAAATGGCATGAATTGAAATCTCCAATTATTTACATTAATTTAATGTTCTTATCACGATTCCGATTTTAAATTATTTTTGAAAACACAATAATTTTCATTAATTTTAATGCGATTATTAGAATTAATTAACAATTTTATTAAATTTTTTTCAAATTAATAAAGTCTTTTAAACATTATAAATTATTAATCTCTATTAATACTATTTAAAATAATTTATTCTGATGCGGTTTAAAAAAAACTAGATTCGGCAAACCCTAACTTTAAATCGGGCTTATCTTAATGTTTAGGAAAACTATATAGCTGTGCGACATCAATGTGTAAAGCTAGGAACAGGATGTTTAAACAAAAATTTTAAATAAAATTTAATAAAGACAAATAGTTGTAAATTCCATTATTATTTATAATTAACGTAAAACTTTTTAATATAAACAAGGAAATCACTTCATCTTCGCATGCTTCACAGGACTCATTTTAAAATTCATGTATTTCCCTTTTATTGATAAATAAATTCTACAAAATGCGACACATATAAAGTAGCTATTTATGTTATCACGGACAGAGTCAGTGGATTTAGTAATAGCACAAATAACACTAGCGATATCAACATAACCATATAACCAAATCTGATCGAAATTGGTTTAATTTAATGTTATATAACTATAAGATTAAAATAAACCAATTTCGGTCAGATTTGGTTATGTGATTATCGTGATATGGCTAGTGCTATTTTTGCTAAGTCTACTAAAATTCCAGATTCTGCTCACGGAAACGGAACTAAAAAATTTTGCATATTGTCGGTCTAACTAAATCGAAAACAGCTGTAAAATCAAAAATCAAATTATATAATTGCTGCTACGATAAAATAATCACGTTAGAAAAATTGAACACAGCAATAGCTATTTTCTATTTGGTTACATCAATGACCTGCATAATTTTTTTTAAGTCCTATGAGTCCGTAAATACAGCATAAATAGTCACTTCACGTTCGTCATATTTGAGGAAATATACGATTTTAAAATGAGTGAGTCCCGCGAAATATGACAAAGTTACTCAAAAAGAGCGATAAGTCGCGTGAGACGAATCAGTGTCCGATTTTTTTTGTAATTTTACTACTTTACTGTTATTGTCAAAAATAAAAAGGCAATATTTCACAATTTTTACTTAAAAGAATTCAAATACTGCATAACTATATAAAAATGTTGGAATAAACAATTTCCTTTTTGGATAAATTTGGCAATGTGGCGGCTCAACGGGATACACCAAAAAATTAATTGATAATTCTGATCCGCTTGTGAACGAAGTCACAAGGCGGGCAATTATTGCGAGTCACCGTGTGACGGCAGATCACAGACGAAATGGTACTTGACATTGTGTCCAGCGATCCCCACCACGCCCAAAAGAAGAGAGGGGTAAGGAAAAGGGTGATAAGTTGCTCAGAGTCGCTGGACTTGCCGCGAGAATGAAAAAAGAAACAAGCAAAGAGATCGAAACACTATGCTCGATAAGATCTGCTCACGTGACGTCCGGGCGGCTTGTTCCGCGACCCCCATCCCATACTGTATTACGTTGTTCATTGTTTGCATAAGAGGACGTGACTGTAGGTATAGAGGTTGGTCACGACTGTTGTGTGCGAGGAAGGGGCACACCACGAGACGAGCAATAATAAATAATTTTAAGATCAACTCAAACAATTTTAGAAATAACCACATAAAATAAAATGTGAACATTAATGTCGTTTATTTATTTATGTTTGCTAATAAGTTTGGCCATATGCTTTATAATAAGTATTTAATCATATAAAATTTCTAATAATCTATTTTCTTTATTAAATTGATTCATTTACAAAATATAATATCTATATTGATACTATCAATTGAAATAAAGATATATCTCTTAGATTATCATAAGTTTTATTAAAGTAGCATCAAAGCAAGAAATAACGATATATAATGTAGCAAATATGTGATATCAACCTGTTACAATTGGGATTCAAAGTTAACAAATATTAATAAATAGGATTTTTCAAATAACATTTTTCTATGTTGAACTATAAATCGGAAAAATAAAAAATTTAATTTTAAAACCCTCAATAGTAGATTTGGTTTAAATTCTAAATTCATGTTTAATTTGTTTTTAGAATTCAGAATCAAATAAAGTGAAAATCAAATCTCAATAAGTCAAAGCCAGTCTATTTAAAATCTCATCTCTTTATATAGGAATTTATAAAATTTCAATGCAATGAATTATTAAAAAATTTTACTAATGGAGTGAGTTACTATGACGAGAATGATTTGTAAAGTTCTTTATTAGAGATGCTATCTCTTATCCATTTTCCTATTTAATTATACCTCTATTTTTATTGTATAATATAGATTCAAAACACATAATACAATGGCGATCTAATGAATTCTTTCATTTAAAATGTATAATACGTCGTAAAATGACAAAATGAATGTTTATTATGCAAACGTCTCATTTGTATGCTTTGTAATTGCATATGCTAGTCGAAGTTATTAAATGTAAATAAATTATGCTATATATGAGAATTAAAATTCAGTTTACAAAGGTCATTTGAATTTTATTGATTCCGAAAAAATTTGTGTTGCAATAGAATTGTAAACTGACTCGGTCGATTAGGGAATTTAAATTCCACTTAATAAGTGGATTTAAAATTAAAAATCATTATCAAATCAATAAAAATAATTTTATAAAAAAACATAACCGAAATTGAAATTTTATTTGTCAAATCGATCTATACTGTAAAACAAGAATATTCGTTTTTATCTCGCAACGAATCTGAAAAGCCTGCTAAACTTTTCGATTGTAAATCTGTTATTAGACGTTGTAAAACTATTATTTTCATTACAAGAGAACATTATGATTTTGTATAAAGTTTCTTCAAGATCAATTAATTAAAATATTTGAAATTTCTAAAGACCATTTGGTCAAATACATTCAAATTACGAAATATTGATATGCTTTGTCGACAGCTTTGTGGCATATTTTATAGTTTACATCAAGATGTTTAAAACATATTGGTTCTCCAAAACTATTAGATAAGATATGCAGCTTAAATTAAAAATTTAACTTGAAAAAAATTTTAATATACATATCATTTAATTTATTTTAGATTTCTGAGCAATACATTTAAGTTCACAATCATTCGCAAATAATTGTTTAAGTCGAAGTTTTTCAATTCAGTTGCGCAAAACCAAATTGCACCGATAAATTTTTTAAACTACCTTAAGACATTAATTATTATATGCTATATGAGCTAAAATTTTTTTATTGCAAACTCGAATTGGATAATATTTCTTCAAAGTTAGGCCACTCCAATTTAATTCACAACATATGATTAGATCCGGTTCTGGTCCGGCCAGGATCGGAATAGGTCCGGTCCGGGTCCGGTCCAGGATCGGACCAGACTCAGACTCTAAATTTTATGCAGACTGGTCTGAGTCTGATGATGTAAGAATTAATTAGTAAAATTTATGAATCATAGGATTTATAGAATTTTTGTATTATTAATTTCTTGGGAGTTTAAAAATTACAGCAGAGATCATAGATTGCCCAAAGGGGGGATGGCTAAAGCCAGGTACTTAAAATTAGGATAAGGTTTTAGTGATATGGGCCGATAACAAAACCTTGGGTCGGGGCCGAAACTAATATAGTGTGGCCCGGTCGACCGGGCTGCACTGTCTTATAAAAAAAATTCGACCAATTAGATCACTGAATTCAAGCACGTTGTGACGGTAAAAAATGGTATAACACCGAAAATCAGGCTAACAGGGTCACCAATACACAAAAAACCTAACACAAAGACTACTAAATCTAATAATAACTTTCCTCCACCCTAATTGGTAGGACTCGATTGAGGCATGGATTAATTTGGTCCAAAAATAAGGCGTCTTCCAATACTGCGGCAGACACGGTACTGGTTCTAAATTCTTATTACTTTTGAGCTTGAATTTGTTGACTATACTAATGCTTATTATTGCTTTTAATTCTTTCTACTAATATCTTTCTGTATTAGCTTCTTTGCTATTCAAGTGCGCCTGAGTTTTAAATCTCTTTCAGGTTCCGAATTTCAGTATCACATGTCACGGGATCACGATTTGGGGTTTAACCAATTTATATAAAAGGGTTGATTACTAATTCGAACTTTTTTTTTAATTTTAGCCAACTAACAATAACGGTCTCTTACGAATTACGGAACAAGAAACTACGACAAACAATATACGTTAACGACCTTGTAGCAAGTGGGAAAATTTTTTTTATTTTACTCTAATCGGCCCCAGTCCATGAAAGTATGGGTCGACCCTCAGCCCGCCGCCGGCCCGGCCGGTAGGGCCGGGGTCGGCCCATATCACTAGTAAGTGTTAGTTAGGGGTTAGGGTTAGGGCTTGACTTATAAGTAAAATTGTCTTCCAGACATTTTTTATTCATGCTTCTAGACAGGTTTAGACACTTGTTTTTTGTATTTTCAGCAGTTTTCACTTTTTTTCTTTGTTTTTGTCTCGTCGGGCTGATCCGTGAAGATCAAATTTTACGATTTTGATTGGCTTTATATCACGTGAACGCACCTGGCTTTAGACGACCCCGAAGGGTCATCTGCATCATATGATAATTGGGAATCTCTGCTGTAATTTTTAAGCACACAGGAAATTCATAAGTAATACCCTGACTTACGTTGTTCATGCTGTCACGGGGTAAACGTAACATCTCCAATAATGGATGATCATTAATCCGTATACTGCACCACGTTTCAGATGACAATTAATCATGCATATCGGCAATTCACAATCGATCTGTATAAAATTAATCGTGCATAATCGATCATGCATGTTCGGGGTTCGGCTTATGGCGAAAGATACGCCTAATATCAGATATGATAGCGTTGTAGATAGGATATTGTATGATTTAGTCTCGTAGTTTCCATAATATTCCATAACGTTAGATTAGTGATTCCCATAACATTTTGTATAAAAAGAAAGTTGTTTGATCTTTTCTAGAGGAGTAATCTTCGGATTATCAATAGTTAAAGACTATAATAAACTCAGACTATATTAATACATAAGTCACGTTTATACAAAATTAGATTAAATCACCAAGTCACGCCTCTGGCGAGCTGCCTTTTATCATCTTTCTCCTCCTAGAACTAAGGAATGTCGTTTTCTCCCAGTAACAATGCCTACCTTCATTATAATTTTCACATGATTATTTGTAACCGGGAATCTTCCCATGGAAGATTACCGGTTATGATATGATATCGTGGAGGGGAGAGGTGAGTAATATAAAACACATAATCAACTTGGTTTGGCCTTATCTTATATAATTTGACACCTGACCCATTAGGGTGTGAAATGTCATATGATCTACAAACATAGTGAAGATCATATATTAAATTTTACTAATAAAGATTTTTTGTCGATCATTCTGTTTAATAACAAAAACATATAAAATTTTAAATTGAAATAACTCCTGAACTATTCATGAGATACATGCGAAATTATATTTATTAGATTCCTTTTAACATTCTCTTTAAAGCAATAGAGCCCTTTCTTATTTTTCATATAAGTTAAAGCGAAAACTGATTACTAAAACATGATTAATTTTATGACAATAAAAAAAAGAGCTCTATTACCTTAAAGAGAATGTTAAGTGGAATCTAACAAAGGTATTTTTACTCATATATCTTTAATAGTTCAAAAGTTATTTCAGTTTAAATTTTATATTGATAATGATAATGATCGTAACGAGTGATTATTAGCAGTCAGAAATAGGTTGCAGATCATGCAGATCATCGGAAAAATCTTGATTAGTAAAAATTATTATGTGATCTTCACTATGTTTGTATTTGTTATGCTATTTCACACCCTACTGACCCATGGCTCTGCTATGGGAGCTTTGTATAAAATTTTAGTCAATTATGCGCATAATATCGCATCGCATAATCCTGGACACCCTACTTTAGACGACCCTATTTTTCGTATTTTGTGTCGCTTTTGTGCATATGATCGGCAGTCAAAATTTCCTCTTAATCGATAAAAGGAAATTTTTACACCCATCATTTTTATTATATTATTATATATCATATACCAGGAACGTAGTTATGCAAATTAACGGAGTGTATGGTTACCTGCCATCTAGAATGGCATTCGCAAAATCTTGCATTTGATTGGACATATAATTTTATATGTCAATGTGCTGTGCTGGTGTAATATACTTCTACTGTTCATGTGGTGTTTTATATGCTCAAATTTTTATTCTTATTTTGGCATATTTTGTGGCATAGTCGGGTGATTGAATCTCCAAACGGGTGATCAAAGCCCCAAACGGATGATCAAATCTCCAAACTAGTAATCAAATCTTCAGACGGGTGATCAATTACTCGTTTGGAGATTTGATCACCCGTTTGGAGATTTGAATCTCCAAACGAGTAATTAAAGCTCCTATACGAATTACAAATATATAAGGGTTGTAGATAGTATTTCTGTAATAATCCAATGTATTGATTCTTATTAATAAAGAGGACCCTTATACCCGTAATTATGTGTGTTAGCTATCGGTTTAAACCATTTAACTTTAATCACAATTTGTTCACGATCAAACTAAACCAGCCCAATGTCATCAAGCTCTCCCAACCGATCGTAACACCAGATTTGGTATTTATGTTATTCTGAGAACGCAGTAATATGTATCATACGGTGGAACGAAATCGGGTAAAATATTCTCTATCGCTATTAGACTGCCTTAAGATTCAAATTGTATTTATTGTGATCTATTTCGATTTTATTGAGTTTTTATTTAATATTCTATTCAGTAGCATCAACTCACCAAAAATTACTTCACAGACAACTTAGTTCGCAGAAAATTTAATATTATTTTACAATCAATTATTCACAAACAAGTTTGTTTTATTGGCAGTTATTTCAATGACATCAGACTTCACAGACAAATTAATTCTAGAAGAATTAAGTTTAAATTTACCGTAAATTCTCGAAATAGAGGGCATGGACGTTGTTTCGAGAATTCACAGTAAAGCTGGTGCAATTTATGAAGAAATTGTTGGCTAAATATATTGTCAACAAAATGATTTTGTCTGTGAATTAACCGTAACCATCTGTGAATAATCTTGTCTGTAAATTAATTGTCTATGAACTAAGTTGCCTATAATACGAAATGTATAACAAAGCGAAAAGTGCAAAGATAGAATGAAAATAAATTCGAACGGCTTATTTGGTAATATAGTCGATCTGAATTATGACAAATATTATAATGTTGGGCAACGGTATTGTGATCATCGATCACCATAACAAAAACGATTTTATTAGTAGAATTTAAGAATTTATTTTATTACAATGAAAAAAGTAAAATTAGAGAATTATAAGTGTTATACAATATATGTAATTGCAGAATTAATATAAATAGAAAGAGCAAAAGTTAGTCTTTTGACTGTAACAAATAAAGAGAAGAGAAGCGTATAGTAACAAATAAAGAGAAGCGTATAGTAAAGATACTTTACGCCTGAAAGCTGTTTCAGTGTGTGTCTTGTTCCAAGTGAGACGTTTATAAATTGATAACCAGTTGAGCAAGATAACAGTTACATCACGTTCCTGGTTTTAGCGCGACAGCGTCGCGCAGCTACCCTAATCTTAATTATTCCATTGTAACTACCTTAAACACTGAGATGTTTGATGATGTTTCTATTAATAGCAATAAGCTTAGTAAATTTGATAATATCAACAAAGAAAGGCTATATTTGATACTGGATCTTCTATGATAATGACATCAGAAACTTTGGTTTTTATAAATTCATTAATGGATCTTATCAAGATGATGATAGCATTTATCATGTGCCCTGTGACATAAAAGATCAAGTAACACAAATATTTTGTGGAATAGGTTTTAAAATTAATCTATCAGACTTGATCTTTGCACATGATGACCATGCTTGTTCAATTTGAAAATTTCAGTGATAACACACAATGGTTGATTGGATGCTCATTTTTGAAAAATGTCTTTTCTGTGTAGGATTATGCACTTTCTTTCTATGAGTACACTTCACATGTGCTTTTTTCTATGAGTGCACTTCACATGCATTTTCTTTCTAAATTACTCAGATCAGTATGGTATATCAAGATCAGTATAATATAGGTCGATTTTTAAAATCCCTACTATACTGATCCGGTGTTATATATATTAGCGTTAGGGTTAGGAATTATAGCTGATCAGTATGGTTGGTTTAAAAATTGGCCTGTACTATGCTGATCTGCTGTTCTTTCTATGAGTGCACTTCACATACACTTTCTTTCTAAATTACGCAGATCAGATATAGTATTAAAGGCTGATTTTATAATCTGTACATACTGCATACTGCATGTACTGAGGTATTATATATATTGGCATTTAGTGTTACAAATTATAGTAGATCAGTATGGTATAGGTTAAAAAATCGGCCTGTACTATACTGATCTGCTGTAATTTTCTTTCTTTCTATAAGTGTACAATGCTGAAGGCTAATATAACATCCGAATATAATTGTAGTTGAAATTTAAAAAAACGAAATATGCGAAATATTGCCTATACTAAAAAAAAAATAATAATAATAAATAAATAAACTTTTTTTTTATCCATATATAAAGGCAAAAAAATATGTGTTACAAGATATCAAATAAAGTAATACTCATAAAAATTTAACACATAATTTCGTAGAAACCTTAATTATTATTATTTTAAATACATTATTATATTCATTGCACTTACCAACATCACATGTAATAGAAATAGATTTGCCCATACTTGATTTATTATATTAGTGCTGCTAAGGAAAAAGGGCTTCTCCATTTCTTAATCAATTATTGAATTACCGTAATATTTGATTTGCAAACGGAGGTACCCTTTTCCTTGGCAGCATTCATATAAATATTAAATTTTTGATTGTCAAAGTATCCATATTTAGCGTTGATATAAATATATGCTGTACCCCGGTGCCCAATTCGGAATCGGGCCGCCCCAGATAAGAATTTTGTAGCAGAATTAGGGCTTTAGGTGACTTTAGGGTTAGGGTTAGGGCTAGTGTTAGAGGTAGGATTAGGCCAGATTCCAAATTGGGACAAATTCCAAATCCGGGTACAACATATATATATATTAACTTGACCTTTCGTATTCTTGAATACACTTATTTTTATTTCATAAAATTGTTCATTTGATATAATTTCTTTAAAATGAAGACTCATAATTTTATTGTCTGGCTTTTATTTGTCATCTTTATCGTAGATGCTTCTTCTGTTATTTCAAAATCTAATTCTATTCCACTTACCAGAAATGTTCTTAAACGTTTTAAGGATGATATTCAATTCTATAAAGATCATATTGAGCTTAAATATGAATCTTTAATCCAAAAAATCGATGGATCTGATCATGATACTCTCAATAAACCCGCATCTAATAAAAAAAGTTTATCTGGAACTGGAAAAGTTAATTTTACAAAATCAAATGTTATAGATGGATTCTATGGACCAATTGATATAGGAGGTCAAACATTTAATGTACTTTTCGATATGGAAAGTTCTGATTTTTGGGTTGGTAATTTTATTTTTTTTGATAATTTTTTTAATGTCTAAACTAGAAAATATCATTTATATCTTCAATGTTTTATTTTAAAAAATTAGATTCCCTACTGGAATTGTACAGATTGTAATAACCATAAAACATTCAAAGAAAGTTTATCGGAACCATATAAGTACATCGGTAATCCTTTCAATATTTCGTACGGAGAAAGCAATGGAATCAATGGTTTTACCGCTAAAGACAATCTTTTAATAGGCGGTATTAAATCTGTTGGCCAAACATTCGGTCTTGTAACACGCGAAGGTGGACTATTAAAAGATGTAGAATTTGATGGTTTTTTGGGCATGGCTTTTGAAGCTATTAGTGCTGAAAATGCCACAACTCCTTTTTCAAACATGGTTAAACAAAAAGCTGTTAAAAATCCTTACTTTAGTTTTTACTTTCAACAATCAAATGATACGGGTGATGAAGGAGCATTAATTCTTGGTGACATTGACACAACTAAATTCACTAGTAATCTTAGTTATTACAATGTATCTACCTTAGGCGGCGTATATTTATATTGGATGACTGAGATGTTTGATGATGTTTTTATTAATGGTAATAGCCTTAGTGATCATATCACAAAAAGAAGAGCTATATTTGATATTAATGTTCCTGTGATATTGATGACAGAAACTAACCCTTTTTATGATTTAATTAATGGATCTTATGAAGATCATAATGGCATTTATCATGTTCCCTGTGATATAAAGGATCAAGTAACGCTTAAATTTGGTGGAATTAAGTTTAAAATCGACCCATCAGACTTGATCTTTGCACATGATGATTCTGATTGTATATCTTCAGTTCAATACGGAAATTTGGGTGATGATATGTCAACATGGTTAATTGGATACCCATTTTTAAAAAATGTTTATTCTGTGTATAATATAAAAGATTATACGATTGGATTTGCTCCTTTAACTAAATGATCCAATTTTTTTGTTTTATAATTGAAATTAAAATTTGAAATAGTAA
Organism: Gigaspora rosea; assembly: GCA_003550325.1. NCBI lineage: Eukaryota > Fungi > Glomeromycota > Glomeromycetes > Diversisporales > Gigasporaceae > Gigaspora > Gigaspora rosea. The sequence goes on along the minus strand of QKWP01001214.1, from coordinate 141,576 downwards.
TAATATTATAAAAACTTGCTCTTTGTAACTATAGTATAGTAATAATAGTATTTAATATTGATCTAAATTAATTCAATTTTCATTCCCATACAATACTGATAAATAATATTGAGTGCTAATTAACTAATACAGTAATATATAAACTTACAATGTTGTGCGAATTATTGGAATAAGTATATTTTAAAAAAGAAAAACAATGAGGTGATCAAATGCTATTAAAACATTATGCTAACTTCATGATTCAATTATTTATGTAACTTGTAAATAAAAATAATTTTTACGCTTCAAACTAACAGGGAAGCAAAAAAAACTAATGAATTAAATAGTTAATATTATGGAGTAGCTTATTTAAAATTTCTTTATTCTTACTAATTGTAATAATTGTAATTAAAAGTAAATACTCATAATTTTATTTTAAATATTTAGATTAATAAAAGGTTTTTAATGCACGTTAAATGTTGCAAAATAAATGAATTAAATAGTAAAGATATATTTATATCTAGAATAACATATTTTTAGAAACTTAAATTAATAAAATGTTTTTTATACTGGCTAAGTGCTGTAAAGTAAATGTAGTTTAAAAGTAGTTTGAATAATAAATAGTCATAATAAATAGTCATAATTCGATTAACTTATTTTAAATCCTTAAGATATTAAATAAGTAGCTGTTCGATTGTCGTACTAAGCCATGAACGGTTGAATGTAGAAATATTAATTATATCTGATTATTGGATTTAGGTACTTTAATGGATATCAAATACACAGTTATGATGCAGTACAACAATATTGATACAGTATGTTCAACATATATATTATAACACGCAGTAATTTAAAACAAAAGTATAATAAGTTATAATTTATATAGTTATCTTAATGCTTTTAGGATTTTACCCAATTTTAAAGATTACCCTTAGTCAAATTTCATTTTTGGGCTGTCTAGTACAGCAAAAATTATCAACTCAGGTATTTAGTTGTTCAAGCTTTTAAATATTCAGATATTGATAAAAAAAAAAAAAAACTGAACGAATACCTGAATAATTAAATAAATGAAGTCAATTATATATGCATTTGTACAAACTAAGTAGATACAAGAATGGGTACTAAAAGAAATTAAATAAATATGAAAATCAAAAAGTGCATAACCTGAACAGCAAATACTCAAACCAAAAAATTCTCACAAAGTATAAATGTACCTAGTAAAGCACTAAACATCGATGCACAAACAAAAGCCTATATTGATAATACGTGCCAAAGGGCCATATCAACACGCTTTGATAAAGTAAAGGAATTATTGAACTAGCAGAAAAAAAAATAAACAACAATGGAATGAGCAATTGTGGATTACAATAGAAAATTGGTTTTTAACTAGCTAGAACAAGCCAATTAGACTAATGCAAAAAAAACAATTTGGTAGAAAACAGCTAACAAAAAAGAACTATATGTTTCTAGTTAATATAAAAAAAAACAATTTATTCATGAAGTTTGTACTTTGTACATTCTATTCTAACTTACGTATTCGTCAGGTGTCGTTAGTGGCCAGACAAAGAGATCTAAGCTTATTTCGGAAATTAAAAAATCTTATTTGTGAATCAAAATTTTGAAATCAGAAAATGAAATGGGGGTGTTTAGAGACTTCCATTTGACGAAATAAGTAAAATTTTTTTAATATGCAGATCAACAAACTATTAATAATAATAAAATGATATTAGAAGCGGTATCGATTAACAATGAAATAATTTATAATAATGAAGATCATATAAATAAGTTAAGTGTATTCGAATTTTAATTAAAAAATAAATAAGATTTGTACATCTCTTGATAATAAATATGTCTTCTTGTTTTATCAAAATAAGATTTACGATTTTTAATACTGAAACTCCTAATTATAATTATGTTCCGCATCATTTCCGAATTTATGTTGATTCTCAATTGGCATGTTTTCGCATCATTTCTGAATTTATGTTGATTCTCAATTGGCATGTGATATTCGTGAATCATGAAATGTTATTTGTCATTTTAGAACCGTTATCCATTTATCAATTAATAATAAAAAAAAAAGTGAAAATAATATCTGATATTAATAATAATAAAGTAAAAAATAAATAAATAAATAAATAAACGCGAATAAAAATGAATCACTAAATATTAAATGCTAACTTTTCATACATTAAAGGAATACATTCGAATATTCATATATATTTTAAAAATGTAATTAATAATTTTTGCATTTCCCGCGTAGAACACATCCGCATTTTTTTTTCGGCAACAGCTCGAGTGTCTTGTCTAATCCGAATCTAATAAGAAGATAATTACTAAATTTTTTTTTTTTTTAAACAAAAACCAAATTTATCTTTTCCAGGTTTTTTCATAACCTCATGCTCAGCCTGGTGGTAGCACAGATTATTTCGTAAAATTTTCAACATATCAAACTTGCATCCACAAGTTATTCCTATCTTGTTTGGGCATGAGCAGTTCTTCTGTTGAATTTCGGGCTACACTGAGAATCAGAATTTTTTAGTATTTAAACATTCATTATAAATAATTTCACGAGTCACGAAGTCATATCCTTGCTCAATAAAGTGTATAAAAAACAAAAAGATGAAACAATAAAAGAATTATCTTTATAAATATCAATGAAAAAGATCATTGCAAATATAAAATGAAATCATTAATAAGTAATTATTCTATGGTCTCATAATCTGTGAAAATCGAGATAGAACACGTTCAATTCAGAATTGAAGTAAATTCAGAAATGACTCGTAACAATAATAGTATAGAATAATCCTTTTATCACGCAGCGTTCAACTTGCGCTTTTCTTATTGTATTCCGTACTGTGTAAATTATGTAATAGAAAAATAAAATAAGTGCTTACTGTACAAGTATGTATTCATATATATCATATAATAATAATTATTACAATATATACTTACAAAAAACTGTAAGCCAGTATAAGTTTAAAGTGTAATTTATTTACATAGACCTATTAAATAAATATAATAAAACAAACGAAATATTAAAATCATGTTCTTATTTAAAATACATTAAATTTATGATGTAGACAAGTTTTACACCGGGTGATGCTAGTTAGTAATTAATGTCCTGCAATATCTAAATAAAGAATGGTAACTAATCATCGTTTTTCATTTCCCTCATGATCATTTTCTCGACAGGCCATTTATAGACTTCATACAAAGTTAAAGTTATAATTTTTATTAGTGTAAATGGGAAATGATTATCGATGAAATTAGATGCAGCTGTAATTAACTTAGGTAACACGAAGATTTAAAATTTATATAAACCTGTTGAATTTTTTTTTGGTAAGCTAAAAATTTAAATTGCAAATAATTTAACAATGAATTGACAAACTCTTTACTTACTTTTGACTGTTATTTTTTCTTATTTGTTAATATCGATTATTACCGTTCATTCCTGTGAACAGCATACTACCAATACTATTACTGTAACAACAACAACTTTCTGCGCAAAAACTCCTACTCCTACTCTTAGTTACCCCCAAATAAACATGATCAAAAAAATTATCAAAAAAGACATAATCTAAAACCGCACGGAATTAATAAAATGGACCAAAGTAAGGAAACGGTCACTTGTACCCTTACAGAAACTGTATGCATTTGCGAACTTCCAGGTGGTCCATGTACAAAGAAGGAATTTAATTCTGTATGTTGCCCTATCGGAGTCGCTCCACGTGCTTCACGTGGATAGTATTTTTGATGATTCGCCATACCCATCTCCAACGGGGTTTTGCGATTAAATTATAGCGGTTTGCAGAAAGGTGTGACCCTGCAGATCATGATGTCATGTGAAATCATGTGAAATCGACCGATTCTGATCGATTTTTCGATTCTTGGAGAATTTTAAAGATTTTTATATACAGGCATTGATGATCGGTATTTTATATAATTTATCAAAACAAACAAATTACATAATGTAAAGTGAAAATTTAATTGAAATATAATAAATTACATGATATATAGTAAAAATTTAATATTCGCTTTATGTTTTCCTTTATTATCATACATGTATAATCGTTATATTATATTTCTGTATTTATATTTTAATTCAATAAATATCATGATGCCTCCTGCGTATAGTGATGACTTGAAATGGCGTATAGTTTTTTTATATTATGATAATGATTCAATATTGCAAATTACGAATCTTCTTTATATTAGTAAAGGCGAACAATTTTTAATTCAAAAGAACCTAATAATTTAGTGGCATATTCGGTTAGTTCATCCAAAGTAACGGATGCAAATGATGCTAATTGGATAACTTTGATTCAACTCATCATTCTTTGAAGATTGTTAGAAAATATTCGCTACTTAAAAAATTGAAGTCGCGAAATAGACACTGACAAGCCTAATGAAAATCTCGCTTACAAACTCAATAAAGAGATAATGGAAAAAGTCTCTGGGTTTGGTAAAGAAAGTGTTACGATTATATAAAAAATGGGGAACCGTAACAAATCCATGGAAACAAATACCTGGACAACATAAAATTTTTAATCGAAGTGACATGAATGTGGGTTATTTATTATATGTATATTACTGTATTAGTTATGTAATCACTGATCAAATAATTATATAACGTTTTACGGATTTTTAATGATTCTTAAATTTAGATTCCCTATTTAGAATCTCAAAGATTCTCCGCATAATCATCATGAAAATCATGGGGTCACACCTTTCTGCAAACCGCCATAATTTATTAACGTCAGCACAAACATGTCATATTAGGTTTAAATTTAAAGCAACTGATTATGGTTAACATAAATAATGTACTTTTTTTTTTTTTAAATTGTAAATTATTTTTGTTATTTGCAAATCTATTTCATTTTTAATCAAGGCCCAAAATCTCTTATTACATGATTAGTTAACTATTATTATAGAAATAAATAAATGGCATGAATTGAAATCTCTAACTATTCATATTAATTTTGATGTTCTTATCACGATTTCAATTTTAATTAATTTTTGAAAACACAATAGTTTTCATTAATTTTAATGCCTGATTATTAGAATTAATCATCAATTTTATTAAGTCTGTTTTTCAAATTAATAATGTATTTTAAAAATTATAAATAATTTATCTCTTTTAATAACGTTTAAAATAATTTAATCTGATGCGATTTTAAAAAAAACTATATTAGGCAAACCTTAACTTTAAATCGGACTCATATTAACGTTTAGGAAAACTATATAGCTGTGACATCATCGCGTAAAGCTAGGAATGGAATATTTAAACAAGAATTTAAATTAAAATTTAATAAAGATTATTATTTTTAATTAACGTTAAAACTTTTTTTAATATAAAACAAGGAAATCACTTCATCTTCGCATGTTTCACAAGACTCATTTAAAATTCATATATTTCTCTTTTATTGATAAATAAATTCTACAAAATACAATGCATATAAAGTAGCTATTTATGTTGTATTAATGGGCTCACGGGCAGAGCCAGGTGGATTTTAGTTGTAGCATAAATAGCACTAACAAAATTTGACCGAAATTGATTTATTTTAATTTTATATAACTATAGGATTAAAATAAACCAATTTCTGAGAATTGGTTATGTGGTTATCGTGATATCGTTAGCGCTATTTTTGCTACTACTAAAATCCGCTGACTTTACTCACGGAACTCGAAAAAATTATGCAGATTATCATTCTTACTAAATCGAAAACAGCTGTAAAATCAAAATCAAGTTACGTACATTTTTAGCGCTACGATAAATAACCACTCGTTAGAAAAATTGAACGCAGTCATGTCTATTTTCGATTTGGTTAGATCGATGATCTGCGTAATTTTTTTTTGAGTCCCGTGAGTCCGTAAATACAACATAGATAGTCACTTTACGTTCGTCATATTTGTGGAAATATATTTGAGTCCCGCGAAATATGGCAAAGATGAAGTTATTGTAAATCACAAGACCCACAGAACTCAAAAAAAAAAAATTACGCAGGTCGTTGATCCAATTAAATCAAAAAGAGTAATAACTCATGTGAGACGAATCAGTGCCGATTTTTTTATTATTTTACTACTTTGCTGTTATTCAAAAATAAAAATGCTTAAAAGAATTGAAAGGCACACATTTCTTTTTTCTATAAATATAACATGAAATCGATAAAAAACATTGGGGGAACAATACTAGAACTGTACGAATGCTCAAGTGCAAATTCAATTCAAATACTATATAAAAAAGTTGGAATAAACAATTTACTTTTTGGATAAAATGGGCAATGCGGCGGCTCACGAGGATACACCAAAAAATCAATTGACAACTCGATATTCATAATTTTAAGATCAACTCAAATCCAGAAATAACCCGAAAATAAACTAAAATAAAATGTTAATGTTTTATTTTATTTATGTTCGCTAATAAATTCGATCATATGCTTTATAATAAGTACTGTATTCATAAATGGGGGGGGGTTTTTTTTGTGTGTTTTTTTTTTTTTTAAACCTCAAGGTAACATTCCCCTGGGGACGTCGCAAGACATCTTTTTATTGAGCATCTTATTTTTACTAATGTGGCCTTCTAAATTAGGTCCCATACATTTTGGGTGTATACATGTATTACATGATACAGGTTAATTCCTAGATATTTTACAACCGGACTTTCACAGCAACGTTTTTAATTTCGGACGGTAGTGTTTTTTGGCAACCGGAATTTCATCGGTAGTGTCTTTCTTGGCAACCGGAATCTCACCGGTAGTGTCTTGATTCGGGATTCCTAAATTTATTATACTTGCTGGAGTGCGTCACCTGATGTGGTTGATCTTCAATTGTGATCCTGGCACGGTTACACCATCGACCCGCGGGCCTCATAAATGTTTTTCAATGCATTGCTGTTTAAAACGCTTTTAATTTTAAAATTGAATTTGTGTAAAATGAATTTAAAATCAACTGTTAGTATATTCTTTATCGATTTGAGCGGATTCAAAATTTCATTTCAACTTCAACTTGTATTTAGAATCAATTTAGGTTGATTCTACTATTCCACTGTACAACATATAAATTATATAAATAAGGAAAATTGAAAAAATAAAACAAACTAATCATGTATAAGTGATATAACAAACAAGGAAATTATAGCATCATGAAGAACTTAAATACTGTATAGAAATCCAAGTGACGTCACGAGAATAGATCATCCAATCAATACAAAAAGGATACACCACTTTAAACTTGCCAGTAAACCATACGTACTTCGTACTCCGCACTGGTTCAAATTTATAGAGCTAGATCGAGCCTAGTGGGTGGGAGTTTTTATTTTTTTTTTTACAGTATTAGACAATAAATCATATGTTATTGTGCAAGGGATGTTTACTCCACCAGTATACCGATATTCGTAAATAAATCATGTGAACTATTTACCGTAAAATTCGGACGCGTGTACCCCGGGTATTTTCATAACTCGATTTAGTACCCGGGGTACCTCTATATGGGGGTACGCCGTATTGATAGGGGTACATAAGTCGAGATAAATAGTTGATTGAACGTCTATTTTCATATGTGCTGCCGATGATATAGGCTTTCAAGTTTATTCTTGACTATTTACCGGATTCAGCCCATGATTAGTAATACATTTTTGGATAGACTGAATCCGATAAATAAACTTGTGCACTCTTACATCCACATGCATTGCATTATATAAACATTCGTCTCTAAAAAAAATTTTTTTTAAAAAAAAATTTTTTTTTTTTAAAACGTTTCCCTAAAAGAATTTTGCATTGAATATTAACGTTCTTTCATTCGTTTTCTAAACCGTCCGTTCATATTCAAGGATGTGCCTAATTGCCTTGAGCAAGACATCGGCTCTAGGGCTTTGCCCTAACGGCTCGGCAATTGGGCTAGACTTTTTTTCTTGAATCATTTTTCTTTGAATTTTATTGTCATAGACATGAACTGTTTAAAGGTGTGCCAAATTGCTTTGAGCAGGACACCGGCTCTAGGGTTTACCCTAACGGCTCAGCAATTGGTTTGGACTTTTTTTCTTCTAAGTCATTTTTTTCCTTCAACCTTTTTTTTTTTAAATCGGTTTTTTTTTCTTTAAATCGTTTTTTTTCTTTAAATCGTTTTTTTTTTCTTTAAATCAGTTTTTTTTTGAATTCGTTACGTACCCATACATATTGTACAACATTCTCCTTAAATAAAAACCTAAATTCTCCTGAACGCGTTAAAAAAAAATTCTCCTGAACACGTTAAAAAAAATGGCCCCACGAAGAAGAAGTATTGCAAAAAAAGCCCGCACAAGTAAAAAGGTTCGTCGTAACTGGATCGTTCGCGAAAAACTTATGGTGATTTATTATTTCGAACGTATTCAAAATACGAGAGTAACTGCAAGGCGATTTGATATTGAACCCAAACAAGTTCGTGACTGGCGAAGCAAGAAACAAGAACTTTTAAATGCTGCACCTTACCTTTTAACCCTTAATCGTGGCCGACCAGCTCAGTACCCACTTTTAGAAGAAAGGCTAGTTGAATGGATCGAAGTTCTTCGTAATAAACAGATGGCTGTTTCACGAAACATGGTTATTAGAAGGGCCAAAACGTTGGTTCAAACTAATGAGATAAAGGATGCATATCCTAATATTGGTGATTTTAAGTTTTCTGATGGTTGGCTGCATGGATTTTTGTATCGTAATGAGTTATCAAATCGCCGACGCACAACAATTTCACAGCACCTCCCTGAAGACCTTATTGACCAACAGAATGAATTTTTGAGTTTAGTTTTGTTCAAACGCCGTCAACACAACTATGATGTTCGATATATTGGAAATATGGACGAAACATCTCTGTCATTTGACCTGCCTTACCCAGTAACTCTCGAAAAACGTGGGGCCAAAACAGTAAGCATCCGGACGACTGGACATGAAAGGACCTCTTTTACTGTAATTTTGGGATGTCTCGCAGATGGAAGAAAGCTTCCGGCAGTATGCATATTTAAATTAAAGAACATTCCCCGTGAAATTTTTCCTGAAGGTGTTGTTATTCGTGTGAATGCAAAAGGGTGGTGCAATGAAGAAGAGATGAAGTATTGGATTAGTAACGTGTGGTCTGAGCGTAGTGAATTGGAAAGTCCCCAATCTCTTCTTATTTTGGATTCGTTTAGAGGTCATCTAGTAGATCCCGTTAAATGTCGATTCCACGAAAACAATACCCATACCGTGGTAATTCCAGGGGGGCTAACTAGTAAATTGCAACCTCTTGATGTTGCAATAAACAAATGTTTTAAGGAAAAGGTACAGTATATCAAAATCGTTTTTATTGTTTATAGAGCATACTAATAGAATTTTAAATGATAGGTGCGTTTTCGTTATAACCAATGGATGATCAACAATCCTCATCAACTTACGCCTGCTGGACGTATTCGAAAGCCGGCATATTCTACTTTAGCTCAATGGGTTGGAGAATCCTGGGATGAGATTAATCCTCGTATTATTAGAAAGGCGTTTAAGTGTTGCGGTATCTCAGTAGAAATGGATGGGTCTGAAGACGATTTGGTGTTTAACTATGAAGCTTTGGGCGAGGATTTGGAAAATTCGAATGAAGAAAATATTGAAGAATTTGAAGAATCGAATTTCAATGATATTAGCGGTGAAGAATATGAAGAAACTGAGGGTGGTAACGATGGTAACGATTGGGAATAGTGGTCAAAATTTCATATTTTTTGAAGGTCGATTTGTTTGCTATGTGATGTTTTTTTTTATCAAGTGCAATCTGTGCATTTTATAAATATGAAATCGTGTGCTATATTAGTAATGAATCGAATAATATAAATACAGAAAATAAACTTGAATTTGCTATATTGGATGTATCGTCGAATCAGTAGTTCTTGTTCTCGTCATGTTTATTTTGCCGGTAAATCAATTGTGATTTAAATTAAAACCGGTTTTTTACAATTTTGTATATGTTAGATTTAATGTATAACGATGCATCATTAGAAGATATATCTAATACCCGGGTATAAGTCACAAACTGACGGTTCAAAATGGCAAGGGGTACACCGCATGGGGGGGTACACGCGTCCGAATTTTACGGTAATATCAAACTTTATATAAAGATAAAATTCGATATGTATTTGACTTTATCCAGTTCTAACAAAATGTCTAATGAAAAAACCAATCCTTTTTTCGTATTTTATACCTTCTTACAGCTGGAGAATTCGTACGTGTTTTAAAATGGAAAGAAATCGATTAAGAATATTGTCCTGCTAATTTTACTCGAAAGAGCTCAGGTATATTTGAATGATTTTTGAAGAACATGTTCTTTTCTAAGATTAATTTTGTAAAATAATCAGAAAAAAGAAGGATATTCAGAAACCAATTCGAAAGTCGTGACAGCTTTAAAAACTGATTGTATTTAATTAAGCCAATCAATTGCGATTCTTGAATATTTTGGAAGAAATTCAACCAAAAAACCATTATTACCCAAAGATCCATATAAAAGAGCTCTGGTATAATCAATTAACATATATATATTATTCTTTCTAGCTTTGAAATTCTCGAAATGATCAAAGATTTATTATTCAATAGGTTAGATCTCTAGTTCAAGCAATTGCTAGTGACATTCGGCCACTCATCCACTTCATTATATTAAATCTTAACAACATCTTGAAAGCATTGGAGGTAATAAATATGTGTATATAATTCATTGTATTGCATATGGTTTTGAAAGTAATTAATATCAATTAAATTAATTATGTTCATTAGCCTGATTAGCCATGAAATTAGATGTGACATATCAATTTTCATGAATATGCACTTTTATTATTAAAAATGTAGGGTTCGTCAATAAAAATCAAACAAACGTTTTTTATAATAACATTTTTTAAAACTTTGAATCATAATAATTTACAAAAATAAATTTGTTAAATAAATTCTATGTACTACAAATCTAATTTAAATAAAAATTTGGTTAAGCGACTGTCAAATTATTTTTGTTTAAAGTTTTAAACAAAATTATGTATTAAAAAATGTTTATTTGATTTCTTTTAACTCAACCCCAGGTACTAAAAAATATAAAAATTTAAATAGTGAATAAAATACCGTATTTGCGCGTAATGGCGGGCCGGGCGTTATGGCCCGAATTATGCTTAATTTAGGCCGAAATTTGACATTACACCCCTGCGCATTATTACGCGCAAATACGGTATGTAGTTTTTAATTTTAAACAAAATCTTTTATAAAATAATAAAGTCAAAATAAGTTTCGGATATGTATATACAAGAGATAAGAAAAAAAAAACTCAAAAATCGCCAAAAATTTCAAAATTTCATTAAGAAACAAATGTGATTCTTTTAAGTAAAAGTACTTAGTACCTAATTTTACATATAAATACACCTTAATTCTAACCCTAACATTAATTAACTTTAAAGATATATATTTTCTTATACTGGATACTATGCTCTATGAGTATTTTAAGAAATTTAAAATTAGCTAATTCTGGACAAGATTGTTAAGATTGTTTAGGTTCTAATATATATATCATCCAATCACATTATGGATCTAAAATTTGACCACCTTTATTAACTGTTAATGGCCAACTAAATCAATAATTTTTAATACATGTATGAACACACATAGTAAATATATATGACTATGTATACCAAACATAAATATTTATCCAATAATTTTCATGTATATCGCATTATCATCTAAATTTCTAAATCGTATGATAAACCTATGAAACTAATATCCCAATAAAAGAATTATTCAGTAGAAGATAAATCAAAATACATAATAGCCAAAATCCTTATAAAAATTGTCTAGTCTTTTTATTAATTGCTGTAACCATAACTTTTTCTGCACCGAATGTCAAAATAATTTCCACCTCTACTACTAGTTTTTTCATAGTAAATTTCAATTTTTTCTTTTTTTGTGAGTCAGATAAATCAATTTTCATTTTTCCCACCATCACCATCCCACACTCATCGCAATACCTCGCGTTGTTATTCGGCGTAGTAAAAATATTAACCATCATTTCAGTTTGATTCGAATCTACTGTATGTATATAGTAGAATTTTTGACCAACGCAAACTTCAACACCTCTTGGCGCCAACTGTTTGAACCGGAATATATACTCTTCAGATTTATATTCAAAAAATTTAAAGTTTTATTAATATTCAACAAATTTTTTAAAAACTATTTCCTTTTCTTAACTATCTAATGTATATATTCAAACTTTAAAAATACTGATAATTCAACAAGAAATACTATCTTATAAATACTAGCTACAACTTATTAATCTATACACCAACTTCTAAATCTAAATACTGATAATATGCATTTTTATACAAATGCATCTATTAAAAACTTGCATTCTTTTTCTCTTCAAATAGGTATTGGATAGATCTCTAAAATTATTACTCTTAAATTTATTGCTGTAATTAACTGTACTCCTAACATGACTAAAAATAAACTAGAAGCTATTTTATATTTCTTAAAAACTATTACATTCATATACACTTAGATAAAGCAACAGCGATTTACAAACTTTAATTATATATATTATTATCAATATCTATTTAACCAAAAACTGGCATTCTCTTTAAATTATTAACCAAATTAAACCTCTCAAAAATATTAACTTTACACTTTTCATGATCAATCCCACTCTAATAATACTCTATATAACTATGCAAACCTTCTTGCAAGCAAGAATTATATAAACCAATCCTTTTTCTCAACTCTAACTTCTTTTTATTTCCTTCTCTTGAAACAATAACCTTATACTACTTAAAATTTAATTTTTTATTTAACAAACAATTAATATTGAAAACCTTTTTACCTGCTCTTAACAGAAACACTTTCAAGTTAATAAAGCAATTAAATAGTTATTAATTTTGAAATTTTTAACTCTTTGAAATATAACTTCCCAAATACTCTTTTTGAATTAAAAATTTAATTAACAATCTTCCAACTATAGTTAACTTAAATATCTGCTATTTTTTACTTTATACAACTAATAAATATATCTGATGCTCTCTACAAAAAAGATATTTCACATTTATTTCTATATATACAAACCAAAATCATTTTCAAACAAACTTTACTCAAAATCTTACAAACAACTTTAACTAATTTAAAATAACAAATATTTTATTCAACTTATTTATTAACAGTCTTTTATATCTCTCTTATAATATATCTAATTATTACTTATATGTACTTAATTTTTTACAAGAATCTATACACTTACTAAGGTAAAAATGGGTATTTTGATGAATACAGGTATTTTGACGAACTTGGATATCTTGTGATACAATAACCAGAATTAAGTGATTTTTATACCATTCGAATCGTCTCAATGAGACGATTCGAATGGATGCTAAAGCATCCAATTCTAATCACTGTATCACAAGATATTGTCGATTGAGTACAAATAAAAACAATCTAAAGGAATTTTGACGGATTGAAAACTTGGATATAAGATCGATGATATCTTGTGTTCCAGTGATTAGAATTGGATGATTTAACCACTGTTCGAATCATCTAGTCGAGACAAATTGAATGCCATAAAAATCACTCGATTCTATTCACTGCATCACAAGATATCTCAAGTTCGTCAAAATACCCCTACCCCCCCTAAAATTTGTATTTCTTGTACAATTTATACCTGAGTTGCTATTGTTCAAAAATATTTTGTTACATTAATGTTTTTATATGAATCTTGCTTAGCATTACATATAGTATTCAGATAAATAAATAAATAAGTTTTTATATTAAAAATAAAAAAAATTTTTTATATTACCTACTTTAACTTCGTCAAAATACCCGTTTTTACCTTACATATCAGAATATCAAATTACTACTACTACAAAAACCAACTAACAAATTCTTAATTATTTACTTAAATGAACTAGTTTAATCAAGAAGTTTGGATATCATAAAAAAAGCTTGTAAAATTACTGCTAAAGCAAAAAAAACTTAAAATAACTACTCCTCAAGTTCTATTCTCCTCAAACTTACCTCAAATCACTTCTGTTATTCTTAATCCAATCTATAAAAAACTAACTCAAAATTATATATTATCTACATATATACTATAATGTTAAAACTAACCCTTAGATTCTTCTAACTTATTTTAACTTAAAATTAATTTGAAATAATTAATAATAATATTCTAGGAAATAGGGATGTAATGTTGTATTAGATGACTCATTAACTAGCACAAATGTAATCTAGAAATTTTTTATGTAATTTAATTATATTACTAAAGTTTCTACTTTGGTATTATAATATATATATATATATATATAGTTGCAAAGACTAAAATAATTATATCTTATAATCCACTAGACTGATTGTAATATTTTAACTACTATTTTAACTAAAATACACTTCTCTATAACTTTACTTAGAAGTTGAAAAAGATTTGCTCAGTAAAGAAAAAAGTTTGTCTTTATAAAACTTTAGATTCCAAAGATAATTAATTATATCTTCACATTCTAAATAATTTTGTTCTATACATTTATTATTGAACTTAAATATTTTTATTAACATTAAATGAACTTGAACTGAACCAAACTCAAGTTTAGATTAGTTCAGGTTTATAAATTTAAAGTTCTCAAGTTCAAATTAGCAAAATTTGTGGTTCAGGTTTAAGTTCAATTAAATCTAAAACTGAACCTATATTGAACTGAACTGAATCTAGAAATCTCAATATATTAAAAAGCAATTTTATATTAATAAGAATATCAATAATTGTATATATTTTATAATGATAAATTAGCAAGCATAATAGCAAAAAAAAAAGCAAAAAAAAACAAAAAAAAAAAGTAAAATAAAAATAAATAATATATTAAAAAGCAATTTTATATTAATAAGAATATCAATAATTGTATATATTTTATAATAATAAATTAACAAGCTTAATAGCAAAAAAAAAAGCAAAAAAAAAACAAAAAAATAAAAAAAAAGTAAAATAAAAATAAATAAAAAATTAAATAAGTTTATAAAGACAAATAATAATAATAATAATAATAATAATAATTATAATAATAATAATAACAACAACAATAATAATAATAAGCTTAGTTTAAATATATTCATAAAAAATATTCTTTATAATAACTATGTTTTTAATAATAATAGCACAAATGAAATCAATCTTGTGACAATTTAATAGCTAAATATTGAAAATATAAAAAATAATAGCAAAAAAATATTTTTTTATATTTAGCATATTATATCTGTCTATTATTGTTTAGTTAGTAAAAACAAATTAAAATTAAAATAATAAAATATAATTTTATAAATAAATACTATAAATTTTATACTTACTGCTTTGCATAAATATGTCAATATATAAAACATATTATATAAAAATTTATATTTATGAAGTTCTATATAAATGTAAAAGTGTAAGTATAAAAATAAATTTTGTTTTATTTAATTAATAAAACAAGCTATAAAAATAAATTTAAAATATTGTAAATTATATTTTTGGAATAAATTCAAACTTACGGGATGCTACAGAAGTATGAGGCATAGAAATAGGTTTAACAACAATAAATTGCAATTTTGAAATATTACAATGATGCTATACTTACGGACTAATAACCCAAAAAATGTCGAATCTTATTAAATTATAGAGAAATTAAATGTATTAGGCTTAAAATTATAAAACTATTTTATACATACGTTCTAATAATTAAATAAATTATAAAGTTAATTAGGGAGTATAACAAAAAATATGCAAAAATATGCAGATTGAAAGTCTACTTACGCTCTAATAATAAAATAGAAGAAAAATATAAAAATATTTATTAAAAGATATTTATATAGAGAAACAAAATTTGATTATGAAAATTTAAATAAATCATATACACATAGAATATAAACCAAATAGAAAAAAAGCTTAATTTACAACACACAATAATTTTTACTTACGTTCTAATAATTAAATAAGTATAAAAGTTAATTAGGGAGTATAGCAAAAAATATGCAAAATTATAAGCATTTGAATATAAATATGCAGATTGAAAGCCTATTTACGCTCTAATAATAAAATAGAAGAAAAATATAAAAATATTTATTAATAGTTATTTATATAGAAAAGCAAAATTTGATTATGAAAATTTAAATAAATAGGATAAAAATTAATTAAAAAAGGGTAATTTATAATCATATTGGCAAATTTGCCTAAATTAGAGTCTATATATTTTAATAATCTAATTATAAATCCAAGCTATTATACGTCTTGTAATTGTTAAAACCAGGAATCTAACTTAAACCCACTTTTACAAATCTGTCAATATGCAATCAAATAATACTATACTTACGTGCTAATAATTATATTGATGTTTTAATATAAGAACTAATTACAAATATAATGATTTAAAAATAGCATAAAGCTCTATACCTAGTCTGACTAATTAATTAAAATATAAAGCCAATTAGGAGTAATTAGAGGTATTATTTGAAGTATTAATTTTTGATACAAATATGAAGGATATTTACATCGTAGTAGCACTTTTGATACAGATGAAAATATAAATAAAATTTAAAAGTTTAGTAATTTAAATAATTAAAATATCTATTAAAAAATAATTATAAATATAAAAAAATATTTTAAACTTACGATCTAATAAGCAAATAATTACAAAAGTTAATTAGTAAGATTCAAATTATTATATAATTTTATGTAGCATTTATCACTGGTGGTGATATTACCATCCTTTATATAGTTTAGGGTTAGAGCGCGGTATTAGTATTAAGGAAGAATTTTATATAACATAATGTAGATTAGATATAAAGTCCCAATTTTAGTTCTTATGACGTTTCAAGGGTTCTTAACATTTTTTACTTAGGCTCCCTGACTTTATTTATTTAGTAATTATTGAGATATAGCCCCCAGTAATATCACCACTAGCAATAATAGCAAAATTCATAATTGCAATACAAATATAATAAATTTATACTTACTTCCAAATAATTGAAAAATAAAAATATAAATAATTATATAAATTAATTTGAATTAGAAATAATTATAAAATTCGTTAAAATAATTATATTTTATACTCACCATTCATCTCTAATAATTCAGCAGAAAAAGTAGAGAAAATATAAATAATTATATACGTAATTAATTAAAAAAATATGAAGATATTGTAGTTTAGATAAATAAAAATATATATTAGAAAAGAAAATTAAACAGACAATTTCTATTTGCACACTAGTATATGAAACAGGGCATAGCCATAACTCAAATTTTGTTTATAAAACCACCTTGGGGTTCTAACAAAAAAAATAATCAACGCAAATTTTTAGTATAAAATACTCTCTAACATCACCCTAAATATCGAGTAGTTTTTGTTTTTATGAAATTTATATACTGTATAACAGTTTCATATACTAGTATAGATTTAAAAATTTCATTAATAAAATATTTATAAAAGTTAATTAAGCCCTTACAAATTTAGCTCTAACTATTAATATATATTACTTTCTATATATCTAAAACCAGAGGTCGTCTAAAGCCAGGTAGTTTTTAAATTGATTACTAACATATTTGTAATTAAAAATCACATGACACATAAATTACTACCTGGCTTTAAACGATTCCTAAAACCATACCCTACTTTAAAAGTAGAAAATAATTATTTGTAGTATAAATTAAAAAAATAATATTTTATACTTACTTGCTAATAATTTAATAAAAAAAATATAAATTTATAAAATTAATTAGAAATATAAAATAAAAATTATTAAAATTATACTTACCAGTGTATAACGCTAAAAAAAATTTAAAAATTGAAAAATTATAATAATTTAAAATATTAAAAATAAAAATATTATATTTACAACACCACTACGTATATATAACACTTTATTATTTAGACTATGCTATTGTGACTAGAGTTTAGGTTTAGCCTAGTGTAAAATTGCGAGAGGAGTGTTTTTTAGTTACACAGCAGGGTTACCCTAGTAAAATTTTGATTGAAAAATTCTATATAAGGTGTTATACAACATAGTGCTATAAATATAATTTTTCTAAAAATATTATTAATTAACAAAATATAAATAATTAGTACTTACAATTGAATAATTCTATAAATATAACATATTATTTATAATTTTATAAATAAAATAATACTTAAAATCTAATACGTATTTAATAAAAGAAATATATAATTTAATTATAAAACAAATTTATAATATTAATTAAAAAATTTCAATTTATTAAGTATTTATCTAGATAATTATTAGATAATTATTCGTTATCTATATCCAAGTATTTAAATTTAATTTTTTTTATTATCTATTTACTATTAATATTCAGATAATTATTTAAATACTTGTTAGATTATCTAGATATCTAATCTGTTTATAAAATATTAAAATTATGAAACTAAATAAACCTTTTACTTACACACTAATTATTTAATAAAAAATATACAAAAATGCTATAAATTATAATAAAAACCAATTTTTAAGAATATTTATACTTGCATACTAAAAAAATATATAATATATAAATATTATTTAAAAAAAGTATAAAATATTTAATTTAAAAGTAAAGTTTATACTTACTCATTAAAACTTTAATAAATAAAAAAACAATATAATTAGTTTATAAAACTAGTATAAAAACATTTTTTAATGTTATAGTTTATAATTTTTAAAATTATTTTTAAGAAACATAACACTTTTGAAAAATGTTTTATAAACAATGATTTTATAATTTATTTAAAGCTACAAAATAATAATACTTACCATGAAATCCTATAATAAAAATAAATATATATATAATAAAACAATATGAAACTTAATTATTTTATAAATAAATATACAAGTTTGCGCTTACACTCTAATAGTTTAATATAAAAAATTAATTATATATTAAGAAATATTATTATATAAATAATAAAATCAAGAAAATAATAAAGTTTGTACAGCACTTGCTAAAAAAATAATATAGTTAGATTACAATGATATTTAAAAAAAATTAAATAAAATTGTATAATAACCAATCTGAAAAATCTTATAAATTTTCAACAATAAGCCTACTTACTTACTAATAAATTGAAATTATAATATATATATATATATAATAATAATAGATAAATTTAAATAAATCTAAATTTTAAATAACTAACTTATAAAAGCTATACTTACGTTCTAATAATTTTTAACAAAAAAAAATAAATTTGCCAAAAGAATTAAAAAGTAGTATTTAAAAAAATTATAGTTAAATATTATAAAGTAATTATTTTAAGCTAAACATTATAATGATATACTTACTTTGCACTAATTTTACAAAAAAAAGTTTAAGTAAAATTTCACAGAATAAAGTATAAATTAATAAAATATGCTAAAATACATACTGACTAATCATTTAAAAAAAGAATATATAAAAGTATACATTATTATATTATAAAGTTAATTAAAAAATACAATTAACTTATAAACAATAATAGAAAATATATTTACAATCTATTAATTTGACAATATAGATGTTAAGTTATAGACAATCAACAAACTTTAGTCAATAATATTTAAATTAAATTGTCTTACATCCAAATTAGAATATACAAAAGTATTATTAGTCTAAATTCAATTTAAAAAACATGAATAAAATTATCAAAATTAAATATTTTAAATTTGGACTTACATGCTAATAACTCAAAATGTTAGTGAAATCAAATTATATAAAATTATTATAAGCCAAAATACAAAATTATATCTACTTACCCGAAGCTATTTAATAGAAAAATGTTATAATATAATTATAACAATATGAAGATATAGTTTAAATTAATTGTTTTTAACCGTAGGTTACAGTAGCCGTAATTATGATCAGGTGTAATGTAATTATCAAATCAATTTTTCTTATAAAATAAAACCTTGCAATTAAGGGTGAGCTAGGAATATGAAAGGGCATAGTTTATATCAAAATTTAGCAAGAAATTTTTTTGTTAGAACGTAAAAGATGGTTTCATAGTCAAGATTTTGAATTATTCTGAAAAAAGTTTTTGTTTTGATTTCGCATTACATCTGATCTTAAAATTTGATTGGCTTTATTATTATTGGATACAGTTACAGTAACCGCGGTTATAAATTTATTAACCTAATTTAAATTACAAATATAAATAATTTAATAAAAAAATCAAATATAAAAAGACTTACGGGCTAATATTCCAAATATATATATATGAAAGTTATAAAAGTAATTAAAGAAATAAATTATAAAAATTTAGTAGAGTTTATACTCACTCTGAAATACTAGCAGAATAATATATAAATTTAATTATAAAACTGTTTAAAGCACTATTTAAAAATTATTAATAGTAATAATACAACAAGATTATACTTACTCACTAATATTTAAATAGATGAATTTATTAGAATTGTAAGATAAAAAATTAGCAATAAGGGATTATAAATATACTTACAAACTAATAATTTCACAAAATAAAATATTAATATATGAACCATTGTTAAATTATAAAACAAATTTGAAAATAAGATTATACTTACTCTCTAATATTTAAATAAATGAATTTATTAGAATTGTAAGATAAAAATTTAGCAATAAGGGATTATAAATATACTTACAAACTAATAATTTCACAAAATAAAATATTAATATATGAACCATTGTTAAATTATAAAACAAATTTGAAAATTATAATTTACAATCTTTAAAGATTACTTTACAATTTATGCTATATACTTACAATCTAATAATTCAAAAGAATAAAAGAAAACCTGGAGTACATAAGAATACATTTATAACTAAACATATTGAAGTTTACACTTACATACTCCTAATTTAACAAAAGATATAGCATTATAGAATTGAAAAAATTATGCAAACTAATTTTAAAAAAATAGATTCTATGTTTACTTACGGACTAATAATTTAACAAGAAAAAAATGTATAAAAAATGAATTATATTATATAAAGTTAGAAAAAATATGCAATCTTGTTTGATTATTATGTACTTACTTGCTAATAATTAACAGAATACAATTATTTTAGAACAAAAGTAATGATAACTTTAAATTAAAAAATGCTATATACTTACTGACTAATAATTCAATAGAACATAATAAGCTTAAATTAGACAGATTAATAAATTAAAATACTATATACTCACCGACTAATATTCAACAGAAAATATAATTTTTGGACTAAACATAACGAAGTTTGTACAAATGAACCAATCATTTCATTTAAAATACTTTATACTTACAGAAAATAATTTAAAAGAATAAATAAAGTAAAACGTGCTTCATATAAATGAAATTTTAGAATTATACTTACCCACTTGCACTAGAATTTAGCAAAAGAAAACGAATTATATATATATTAAAGTTTTTTGGATTTAATTTAATGCTATTAAAGAATGATACACAATAAAAATAAAATTTATAATCACCATCTAATAAGAATACCCATGATCATATTTTAAAATTTTAATTGAAGAAAAGAATTTTTTTTAAAAAAGTGATTTTAAGGATAAAATTCAACAGAAAGACATATGAAAAGACATTAATATTTTAAAATAATGTTAGAAATAAGATAGTACAGTAGTAAATCTTAAACTTACTCGCTAATAGTTTAATAAAAAATGTGTATATATTAGTTTATAACGAATATTTATAAAAAGTAAGATTTAAAGATTTAAAATATACGCAATTAGAGGCCTAATAGTTTAACAGAAAAATATGTGAGAACATGATAATAGTGTGGAAATAAATAAATAAATTTATATTTACGTGTCTTTAATGCTAATAATTCAAATGAAGCATGTGTGCTTATTAAATTGCAAAGATGATGATAAAAACGGGATTCAAAATAAAATTTATGCTTGCCCACTATTATTTAACAGGAAAATTATTAAATTAAAAAAAAGGTTTTAGAAATAGTCTCATTCACTCCAACAAGAAATATGATAAGTACAATTTAAAATAAATTAAAATTTACACTTACGGACTAATAATACAATAGAAAAAACATATTTGCTTATTAACTTGTAAAATGTAATTATAAAGGCAGTGTTTAAATAATTTATACTTGCTGCCTACTATTTAAGGATCGTTTGAATTAAATTAGATTAAATTATTTTACTCCAACAAAAAATATTCATTATTCATTATGAGGAAGTAAAATGAATTAAGGTTGAACTTACAAATCACTAATAATCCAATAAAAAAAAAATTGAACAAAATATTTATCAGTTATCAGTTGCAGAAACAATCAAGCACAAAAATTGTAAAATGAGAATTTTATATTTACTTGCTATAATTTAATTAAAGGATAAATAAAGATGCATTATAGAAATTTAAAAATTAAAAATCATAAAATAGAAAGTTAAAAATAAAGTTATAAAACGTGCATAAATTTCAAAAATTTATAGTAGTAATTTTTAGAATAAATTTGTAAAGCTCTACTAACCCCTAACAATTCAGAAGAAGATTATGCATTAACAAAAGCTAATTTAATTAAGCTATATGATAAATGAAATTAAATTATAATTACCAGCTAGTAAAGTATATGAAATATGTGTAGTTAATTATCAAAGTCAGTTATCAAAGTCAGTTTAAGAGATGCTAATTTAAACCTTGAAATAATAATTATTAATAAATACAATGAAAAATATACTTACAAGCTAATAAAAAAAACATACGAAAATATGTTATTGTTATATTATAATTATAAATAGTTGTAATGAGATTACACTTACGCACTAAAAAAACCATAGTATTATATTATACGTATAATTAAATAAAGTAAAATTTTAAAAAATAAATGCCAATTAAATTATACTTACTCCCTAAGCTCCCTAATAAATAAGTAAAAATTTATGAAAACGCATGTATTATTAAATTATTTCAGATAATAAGAAAACATAATTTAAAATTCATAAATGATGTTTATAATTACTCTCTAATAAGTGAAGATAAATGTAAACGTGTTATTATAAAAGTCAAAAGAATGATTGAAAATACTGAAAACATTATAAAATAAGTATAATAAGGTTTATGCTTACTTTCTAATAATCAAAAAAAAATATGTATAAAGACTAATTTAGTTTACGTAGAGAGACATAAATGATAATTTAAAGAAAATACAAATAAGTTTAGACTTACTTCCTAATAATTCAACAGAAGAATATATATAACGTTAAAGTCATAAAGCATCAATTTTAATAAAAATAAAGTAGAGAAGTATTGCATTTAGGAAGGTAAAATTGTATTGGCAATAAATATAATATAAATATATAAAATTCATACCTACTTTAAAAATAAAAATAAAAAAGCAATTAGATACAATATTTAAAAATAATAAAATGATAAAAAACGATAAATAAATGTAATACTAACTTGCTAATAATGCGATAAGAGAATATAGAAACATTTATTGTTAGTTATAAAGTAAATTATAACGTTATAAATACAGTAATATATTATGAAATTGATTATACGTTCTGATAATAATATGAATTATAGCAAATTAGAGAAATACGATTTAAAATCATGAAAAATCATACAATTAATAATCCTGAAAATAATTACGTAAGCATATTTTCACTAATAGATAATTCAAAAGAAGATATGTGAGCACATGCAGCATTAAGATATGAAAGCATTTATTAAGTATAATTTAAACATAAAACACATACATTCTATTAATTCAGCGAAAACAAAAGATTAAAGAATTATAAATTGATAATAATGAGATAAATATAATGAGATTTATATATTTACACACTAATAAACCATTATCAGATCACAAAGCGAATTAGTAAAAAATAATTTAAAACTATTTTAGAACAAATTCAACAAATTAACATTTACAATCTAATGAGAATACATTTTAAATGTATTAAACAGAATTAATTAGAAAAGGGAAATTCACAAAATATTATTTTATAAATACAACGTAATTTAACTTACGCGCTAAACAGTAATAACGGAATAAATAATAATTGTATTATTAGAGAAGTACTATAAAAATAATAATTTAAATAAACTTATACTTACATGCTAATAAATCAATAAATAGACAATTATTATAAAGTCATATAAAAGCTAATTAATGGAATCACAATAAATTTTATCCTTACCCTCTAATAGTCCAAAATTCCAGAATATATTATCATTAAGTAATAAAACAAATTTAGTAAAATCATAATAATTTTATGAATAATTTATATTCCTAAAGCACGTGAAAATTTATACTTACGCACTAATAAACCAAAGGAATATGTGGAAATATAGGTTTAAAAACGATTAAAGTTTATCAGATTATAATTTTTAATCTAAGCTTATACATACAAACTAATCATTTAATAGAAAAGAAAACGGTATTATTAGGTTATAATGAATAAAGACTTTTACTAAAACGCTCTTATGGTGTTTTACACCTATGTATATATTATTTCAAAACTGACTAATTAATCAATGCAAGATGTCTTAAGTAAAAATGCTCTACGCCCCTAAAGAACTTTAACACTAACCCTAAATACTAATATTATCATGAAAAATTTTGTGTTTAAAATTTTTATATTTTAAAACTTAGAAAAATCTAAAAAATATATTAAAACATATGATAGGTGCAAAATTACCATAGTGCGTTTTATAATAAATATGTAAAATTGATAATTTATAAATTATTTCACTCAAAATAAATTTGAAAATTACAAATTAATTTTATGATAAATATAAAAATCATACTTACATACTATTATAACATATCGATATATTATTTTATTAAGAAAGGGTTAGAACGACATGATTTAACAATAATTATAATTTAATGATAACTATCGTAATGATTTTTAAAATAATTACAAAATGCCAGCAAGGAACGGATCTATAGATCAAGCAAATGAAGAATGCAAAACTACAAGTTAATAAGATAAATAATCTAAATAAGTCAAAAATATTAAAACAAGCTTAAGTGACATTACTTCGTTTTTCTAATTCATGTTCATTTTCTCTACATTCTTGTTCTTCCAATTTGTATTCATATTTAGGTGAAGCAATCGTATAAATGTTAAATATACTAAAAACTAAAGTAATGATGAATATTTTATACAAAAACATTACGGCAAAATTTTCAAGAGTAATGAAAATATTTATTAAAATATAAAGCGAAAATGATTATTTGAAATATTAATGCCAGATAATACTAAGTTACAAAACGTGAACCAAAAATTATTTAAAATATTAATGCTATTTATTTATATTATTATTTCGAGTCGCGATTTCCATTTAGATAATCATATTCGCGAATATTTTGAATCCTAAAGGTTTAAACTATAAATAACTTTTGATTCATGTGATAATTTTTATCATTAAAATGACAGCCAATGAGGCAGTCATTTTAATGGTAAATCATTCAAAACAGACAAATGAATAAAAAATTATTTATGGTCAGAGATGATACATTAAAATATTGGACATTTGGATATAATTGCATATACTATAGAAAAGCTTTTTTTTTATTGTACTGTACATATAAAAAAACGTCTGTTTGAGGGTTTACTTATTAAATGGGTATAATTAAAATTAGCATTTTCAGCTAAAGTTAATTAGATTATCAACCAGAGATTGTTGGTCACAATTCGACTAATAACACTGTTATATTATTTTGTGTAAGTTTTTCTAGTACAAGATACACAAAATTTCACTCACCTCTTATTAGATAAAAAGAATTAATTAAGTGAATGGCTTAAATATTTTGAGGTTTCAAGATAAACAAAAATGAATATTTTTTTAGTAAAGATCGCAAAAAAATATTTACAAATATAGGTAAGGTATTAATGAATATGACTGCCATCTTTTTTTTCGTCGCTGTCCGAAAGACAGAAGTATAGAATACCGCTGGTACTCTTCATTAACATTCACAGTCATATTCGCCAGGTAGTAATTTATATACGTCACGTGATTTTTAATTTACAAATTTGTTAGTAATCAATTTAAAAAACTACTTGGCTCCTTTCCTGAAATGCAAGGAAATTTTGGCTGTAGATCACACATAATCTAAACTATTTATAATAGTCAATAAAATCTAGTGATGTTCAACGCAATTATTTTACAATGAATATACAAATATAGAAAAAATGATCTGGTAAAATTGAAAATCTTTAATAAACTATTTATAATAGTCAAAAAATCTAGTTATGAATGTATGTATGTACCAAATTATTGTCACTCACGTTATAGTGAACTCTCGATATAGTGAAGATTGGCTATAGTGAAGAACTGTTTTAGAACAGAATTATTATTGCTATAATAAAAGGCTCTCGATATAGTGAATCTCTCAATATAGTGAAGAAATTTTACAGCCCGAGGACTTCACTATAACGAGAGTAGCTTGTATAGGTAAAATTGAAAATCTTTAATTTGATATTTCAAAATTAGCAACCGTTTTACAATTTCTTTTTTACGCCAAATAATTTAAAATTAAACTGCAAAAATTAGACTGGTTTCTGGCAGGCGCGTATTTTTGCCAAATATATTTATTATATTGTAATTAGTGAATTGACCCGTCTAAAAAATCTTCACCCTGGTTACCCGACAGGTGAACAATGTGCCACCCGGGTCAAAACACTAATTGTAATCATATATAATCGTTATATCTTTTAATATATTATTTTTTAAAAAATATATTAAATAAATTATAAAATATATTTAAAAACTGATATTTATTAGATGACTTACGAGATAACATTAAACAAACTAACGGGTTCATTGCTAGGAAAATCACCCTTCGGGATTTTCCGATCATGCTAATTCGAAAAAGCTTAAACCAGAATCCAATTCTTATTCATATGTAAATCATCTTTTTACTTTACTTTTACTTTACTGATTCGACAGTTTGTTCAATAAACTTTCGAATCAATAAAGCAAAAAGTGATTTACATATGAATAAGAACCAGGCATTCTGGTTTAAGCTTTTCCGAATTAGGCCGATCAGACAAACCAAAGATCCTTTATTGAAAATATATTAAAAATATTTTTATATTTCTATTAAGTCTCTTATAATTTGATAACTAAAAGATGTTTATAATATATTAAAAATATAACATAATATAAAATATAATCCTAGGTTGGCATGTCACAATGTCCAATTGATTTCAATTTTTTTTGAACATATGTCCAATTGAAATTGGACATATGTCCAAAAAAAATTGAAATCAATTGGACATTGTGACATGCCATCCCTGGACTCACTAGTCCCAGAGGAATCAGATCTTGATTCATTCCATGAATGTGCCAAGGTATTGGTTTCAAGTTCATTTTCACTAGATGTCATACTATTTTCGCTGTTGCTAGAGTCTGAAGATGATTCATCTGAAATTATATGGCGTTAACACGCTTGGATGATTTCTTTTTTTGGTCTTAGATTTTGATTTTGATTTAGTTTTGTGACGAGAAGATTTAGGCTTGCTAGAATTCTTTTTTATAGCTTTTTCCATTTTAGTCTGATTAATTTGAAGGTCTTCTAATTGCCTATGCATATCCTCTATAGGATCATTATCTGTAATTTCAATGTTATTTATTACTAGTTTGGGGATAAATCAGGCTTGGGAACAGGAACAAATTCTGATATCTCCCCAAGAAGCCATTGTAAGAATTTATCCTTATTTGTATTTTGTATAATTTGAGAGGTTTCTGGAGGTTGTGGCCTATAGGATTGAGATGGGTGAGAAGAAATAGGTTGTGTTAGTTGTGAAGAAATCGATTGAGATTGTATAGATGGCATCATAGATTTTATCAAGTTTTCGATTTCAGTTTTGGTCATGCCCATA
Organism: Gigaspora rosea; assembly: GCA_003550325.1. Lineage (NCBI taxonomy): Eukaryota > Fungi > Glomeromycota > Glomeromycetes > Diversisporales > Gigasporaceae > Gigaspora > Gigaspora rosea. The sequence goes on along the minus strand of QKWP01001214.1, from coordinate 113,780 downwards.
TTGCTTGAATAATTGTCTTTTCCATGAGATTTATCTGATGATGCTGGACCCAAATATAAATAAGCTCCAGATAATTGCTCTGTCTTATATCTTTCAATTTCTTCGAGTTCTGTGAGCAATTCTGATACGGGCCTATTAATTCCAATGCGTCGAATTTCTAACTGATTATCAGGAGAAATGCCACGAATAAATTGTAATCGAATTTGTTGTTCATCAATACCGGCTAGCCTAGCAAGTTTACGTAACTTAGAATAGAATTGACCTACAGAATCACTGCCTTGAACTGTTGAACCAAAGAGCATTCACTGTTTTTCTGCAGTGACTGTGGGATAGTTAGTTTTAAGCCAGTATATTGCCTGGCCAAGTCAGACTCCATCTGCTACTATAGTTTGTCAGGCATTAGCATTTGGGGGATTGGGTAATCGATCTGTTGGGCGCCCATCAGCAAAAGACCAGTCTTCATCAAATACTGTATGAGCAGGAATAACAATATTTCCAGCCTGGCCCATGGCGCCGTGTCTTAAATTTGCTCCAAGTTGTAATGCCGTTCGTCCCTGGGTTGCACCTAAATTAACTTGGCCGGTATTATCTAATAAATTTCTCAATTCCCAATTCTTTCTTCGAAGAGATCTTTCATAACAATCTTTAGCATCACCTTTAAGGCATGTTTCAAAAAGACCATGAGCTCGAACACTATCAGCATGTCCAGCTGTTACATCAATTCCTACTGCCACAAGATATGAACGAAAAGAATCAATAAATTCTTCGGGATCCTCATCGGGATAGCCATTAAAATTTGGGGGTGGGTATCCTGCTATTCCTATTCGTTGTATATTTGGTGGGTTATTCTGTAGCACAAAAATTTGTTGATTTAAATTATTAATTAATTGTTTTGAATTTCGGGCCCGATTTTTCCACTTGCCCCACTTATTTGTATAGTCTTGCATCTATTTTTCTACTTGTTGTATCGATTTGTTGTAAGATTTAAGAGATGTGTAGTAATTGCCCCATCTGTATTACAATCCTGTAGTTGATAATAGGTTTGTCTATTCTTGAATCTTAATGCAAAGATTTCTAGAAGCAATTCTGATATCCGTCTTTTTGTGTGCAGATTGTAATTCAGCTATCAAGTTCTCGAGACTTAAATTATTATGTTGAGTTCTGTGGGCCTCATAAGCCTGGTGAAGAAGATCTAGTTATTTTGAAGTGTGGCTAACTGGGTTTGTGAATCAGCAAACTGGGTCTGTGAATTGGTTAACTGGGTTTGCAAATTTATTAACTGGGCCTGCAAATTTGCTACTCGATTTTCGGCATTAATTGCTCGAGCAATTGCTTATGGATATATTTGTAGTACCAATCTCTCAAACCTATTTCCGGTATTAGAAATTATATTAAGATAATCTTCAATGCCATTTATTGTAGGTGCTGTCGTAAGTGGACTCTGAAAATATTGTCTAATGTTATCAATCTCTCGCCGGATTCTATTATTTTAAATCGTGGCTTGATTTTCAGGAAGAGATAATGTTCAGAAGGATCCTGGTGATTGCGCCATTTCTATGGTTTCATTGAAATTTTTATATAAAACAAGTATTTTTTCATTAAGCTTGTCTATTTCATCCTGGAAAATTGCTAACCATTTTTCTAAATAATGTATATAAATTTCTCGCTTTTCAGACTCTTTAAATACATTTTTTAACTGTTTTATAAGATTAGAAATTTCTGATCGCAATGGGCCTAGTTCCTCATCCCGAATTGAGATTCCTTTTTCAAGATAATTAATATAATCCTCTTTTGAGACAAGATCCTGTTGTAATTTGCATACCCGATCCTGTATTGCTAATAAGGCATCTTTAAATTGCTCGATTCTTTCACCCATTTTTTAGAAGCAGGCTGGCTCAAAAATGTTGTCTATTCCTATAATACAAATAGATTCTGGAAATGTTCGTGAACTAGATATATCTATTGCTTTGCGTAAGATTTATTATTAGCCTAATGGCAATCAAAGAACCGTAAAAAAATTATATAAAGCATCTCTAAAAGCTGAGTATGATTTTTCTATGATGAGGTATGTAATTGGCTTAAAAAACAAGCTTTATATCAAATTCATAAACCCTGGCCAAGGTTTATTCCTAGAGCCTCTTTTAATAGTATACAGATTCCTAATGAATGTCACCAAGCTGATATTCTTTATATGCCCATGACCGAATTAATAATATAATTTATAAATATTGCTTATGTATAGTAGATATAGCTTCAAGATTTAAGTGGGCGGTTCCTTTATCTGATCGGTTAGCTTTTTCTGTAGCCAAGGCCTTTAAAAAAGTTTATAGTAATTCCAAGTGTCCTCTTATTTGGCCAAAATTATTAATGGTCGATCCCAGTTCTGAATTTTTTTTTAAGTTTAGAGGCCGTGTGCTATGGCCGGGATTTTATTATGAGTTATAGTGACGTAATATTTGTTACATGAATGAGGATACAACTAGCCACACGTGCACTTTTGGTGCCTAATTTAAGTAGTCCGCCCGAAGGTTCTACACTAGCTGCCATACCTACAACCCAACTACGGGAATTGTCTATTTAAACCCTCTGGTTCATGGTCCTCCTATTACTACCGACGCACTACATTTAATGCAGATATTGTAGGCCACAACCCTTTTAAAATCGACGACCTAAGGGCTACTTTACCCTCGCACAAGAGCCTACCGGAACAAATTCCATGTCCCATACATGTACCATTGCCCGGATTTGGTAACCGAGGCTACCTGCCCTTATTAGGTTCGTTCCGATCGTAGTATCCGCCTTCTCTGGTGCATACCTTAGGACCGATTTTCACTACCTCCTAACTCGGGTCTTGCCAAACGGGTTCTTGTGGGTTTTTTCCGGTTCCCTGGATTTGCGATGTAACACATACATCATTGCGCCCGCAGGCTCCCATTCAAGATGGTGGAACCAAGGTTACAGGTTTAGCGCCCAACTGCTCATAAGCCACAATCACCGAACGCAGATTTAACTTCAAAACGTCGCCAGTGGGATTCGAACTGTCAACCTGCCGCTTGGGGGGTGACACCTTGACCACTTCTCTAAGGCGCCACACCCTCCCAGTTCTGAATTTAAATCTGATTGTAAAGAATTAATGAAAAAATATAATGTTAAAATGAAAATTGGTACATCTCATAGAAGTCAAGGTATTGTTGAAAGATTTAATCGTACTTTAGCTAAAAAATTGTTTCGATTGCAAGATGCTTCTGATTTATTGTTACCTATATCTAAGAGATCAAGAGCTTGGGTTAAAAATCTTTATATAGTTATTGATAACCTTAATAATTCGGTAACTAGATTAATTGGTATGGCCCCTGCTAAAGCTATAAAAATGAAACAGATTATTTTAGCATCTTCTAAATTATGCAATGCCCTTATAGAATTTATTGAGTCTAAATTGGATTATAATACTTTGGTTAGATATTTACTTGAACCAGGTGAGTTAGAAATGGGGCCTAAAAGAGCGACTGACTATAATTGGAGTCCTCAAATTTATTATATTAAAGAATCTTTGGTGCAAAAAAATCAGCCAATCTTGTATTGGCTAGAAGATGATGAAAGCAATGAGCTGAAGCGGTCTTTTGTTAGAGAAGAACTTCAAATCATTCCTTCTGACACAGAATTACCGCCTCAGTGGTACTCACGAATTAAAAAAATTATAATATAAAAGATGCTCATAGAATGCTTCAAGTTGGTGTTCCTGGCCTTTAAAATTTACTGTGCCATATTACTGCACCTGTGACATATATGTCACGCTCATTAGTATATTTTTATAATATAAAAGATGCTTTTGAAATGCTTCAAGTTTGTTTTCCTGGCCTTTTATAAATTAAGAAAATCTTCTATTCTATAGTAAATGAAGAATCTTTATATCTGTAATTATCTTCATAACTCTGGTAAGATTTGTAGTAAAACTTGTATATGTCTAGAATGTTGCCAGCATCATTGGAAATGTAAAAAGCATTATCCTTGAACTGATTGTGGTAAGCCTACAGCTACAGCTTGTGGACGGTGTGCAGAGCATATGGGGTGTGGACAATAGAAACAGCCCTTTTTTACATATATCTTATTTTGAGATAATTGAGTTTAATTGTTTGTTTTGATTTTCAGACTGATCTGGGATTGATCAAATTTCACGATTTTGATTGGTTAAAAGTAGCAGGTGACTATCGGATAATCTCGTGATGTGTTGGCTCCACGAAGCCTCATGTAATTTTTCTTTTACATTATCTTGATTTTTTATTATGCAAACTGACTTTCATTTATAATTGAAAAATGTTAATCATGTCAAAATTTATATGAATCTAATAAAAACTCATTTTTCAAAAAAATGTAAAAAAGGTCTGTTTCTATTGTCCGCACCCCATATTAGAGAATATTATGTCATACAATATTATAATAAATTGCGTGATAAAGCTCAGAAGCTAGATCTTATTGATTGCTAATGGGTGAGGCGTGGCAATGAGACTTTGAGATATTTATAATAAGTCTCACCTTAGATAAGTCTCCCCTCGGATAAGTCTCCCCTCTGATCAGATAAGTCTCACCTCTAATCAGATAAGGCTCACCTCTGATTGGATAAGTCTCACCTCTAATAGCTAAATCCCACCTCTGATTGGATAAGTCTCACTCCTAATAGCTAAATCTCACCTCTGCGAGGTGAGACTTAGCATTTTTTGTCCTTTGTTAGATAGTAATGAATCGCTTTTTGAATTAATTCTAGGATAACATAGAAAATAGTATGCATATTAGGCTTGAATAGGCCTGCAGAGAAGCACACTTGGACACTTCGTTCCTCGGTGCTCTCTGCTCATTTCAAAGGCAAGCAATATAGCATAATTTTTTTGTTATCTTATTTAGAATTAAAAACATAGCCAGAGCGTTAACAAAGACTATGTACTCCTTAATGTTGGAAGCCCAAATTTAGAAGTAAGAAGAGTAAGTTAACAGGATCTGGCTCTGGCGTAATTTGGAGCTTGAATTCGATATATGATTAAATATATCTAGAAAAGTTTGTAGAGAGGCTTGGAGCCTCTTCTGGATACATTACCAGAATTCTGTCCTAGAACTCCTGTTTTCGCCCTACTAGCACGACCTAATGAATGAAGCTCACGAAAGGTTGATCAATTTGATAAAACTTATAGAAAGAAAATATGGGCCCAAAAAAATTACTCCTAATCTACATCTTTCGCTACATTTATGTGAATGTGCACAGGATTATGGTCCACTATATTCCTTTTGGAGTTTTTCATTCGAAAGGATGAATGGAATATTAGGGTCCTTGCTAAATAGCAATCGAAAAATAGAACCTAAATTAATGCGAAGACTAATGAATGATAGTCGCATTGTTAGCTTAATAGCTGCATCTGAAGTGGAAGGACTGGAATTGTTGCCAAATCGATCAGAAGTAGGGTCACTTT
>QKWP01001214.1:2630-107270 GCA_003550325.1 Gigaspora rosea | reverse complement strand
TCGACGACCTAAGGGCTACTTTACCCTCGCACAAGAGCCTACCGGAACAAATTCCATGTCCCATACATGTACCATTGCCCGGATTTGGTAACCGAGGCTACCTGCCCTTATTAGGTTCGTTCCGATCGTAGTATCCGCCTTCTCTGGTGCATACCTTAGGACCGATTTTCACTACCTCCTAACTCGGGTCTTGCCAAACGGGTTCTTGTGGGTTTTTTCCGGTTCCCTGGATTTGCGATGTAATACATACATCATTGCGCCCGCAGGCTCCCATTCAAGATGGTGGAACCAAGGTTACAGGTTTAGCGCCCAACTGCTCATAAGCCACAATCACCGAACGCAGATTTAACTTCAAAACGTCGCCAGTGGGATTCGAACTGTCAACCTGCCGCTTGGGGGGTGACACCTTGACCACTTCTCTAAGGCGCCACACCCTCCCAGTTCTGAATTTAAATCTGATTGTAAAGAATTAATGAAAAAATATAATGTTAAAATGAAAATTGGTACATCTCATAGAAGTCAAGGTATTGTTGAAAGATTTAATCGTACTTTAGCTAAAAAATTGTTTCGATTGCAAGATGCTTCTGATTTATTGTTACCTATATCTAAGAGATCAAGAGCTTGGGTTAAAAATCTTTATATAGTTATTGATAACCTTAATAATTCGGTAACTAGATTAATTGGTATGGCCCCTGCTAAAGCTATAAAAATGAAACAGATTATTTTAGCATCTTCTAAATTATGCAATGCCCTTATAGAATTTATTGAGTCTAAATTGGATTATAATACTTTGGTTAGATATTTACTTGAACCAGGTGAGTTAGAAATGGGGCCTAAAAGAGCGACTGACTATAATTGGAGTCCTCAAATTTATTATATTAAAGAATCTTTGGTGCAAAAAAATCAGCCAATCTTGTATTGGCTAGAAGATGATGAAAGCAATGAGCTGAAGCGGTCTTTTGTTAGAGAAGAACTTCAAATCATTCCTTCTGACACAGAATTACCGCCTCAGTGGTACTCACGAATTAAAAAAATTATAATATAAAAGATGCTCATAGAATGCTTCAAGTTGGTGTTCCTGGCCTTTAAAATTTACTGTGCCATATTACTGCACCTGTGACATATATGTCACGCTCATTAGTATATTTTTATAATATAAAAGATGCTTTTGAAATGCTTCAAGTTTGTTTTCCTGGCCTTTTATAAATTAAGAAAATCTTCTATTCTATAGTAAATGAAGAATCTTTATATCTGTAATTATCTTCATAACTCTGGTAAGATTTGTAGTAAAACTTGTATATGTCTAGAATGTTGCCAGCATCATTGGAAATGTAAAAAGCATTATCCTTGAACTGATTGTGGTAAGCCTACAGCTACAGCTTGTGGACGGTGTGCAGAGCATATGGGGTGTGGACAATAGAAACAGCCCTTTTTTACATATATCTTATTTTGAGATAATTGAGTTTAATTGTTTGTTTTGATTTTCAGACTGATCTGGGATTGATCAAATTTCACGATTTTGATTGGTTAAAAGTAGCAGGTGACTATCGGATAATCTCGTGATGTGTTGGCTCCACGAAGCCTCATGTAATTTTTCTTTTACATTATCTTGATTTTTTATTATGCAAACTGACTTTCATTTATAATTGAAAAATGTTAATCATGTCAAAATTTATATGAATCTAATAAAAACTCATTTTTCAAAAAAATGTAAAAAAGGTCTGTTTCTATTGTCCGCACCCCATATTAGAGAATATTATGTCATACAATATTATAATAAATTGCGTGATAAAGCTCAGAAGCTAGATCTTATTGATTGCTAATGGGTGAGGCGTGGCAATGAGACTTTGAGATATTTATAATAAGTCTCACCTTAGATAAGTCTCCCCTCGGATAAGTCTCCCCTCTGATCAGATAAGTCTCACCTCTAATCAGATAAGGCTCACCTCTGATTGGATAAGTCTCACCTCTAATAGCTAAATCCCACCTCTGATTGGATAAGTCTCACTCCTAATAGCTAAATCTCACCTCTGCGAGGTGAGACTTAGCATTTTTTGTCCTTTGTTAGATAGTAATGAATCGCTTTTTGAATTAATTCTAGGATAACATAGAAAATAGTATGCATATTAGGCTTGAATAGGCCCGCAGAGAAGCACACTCGGACACTTCGATCCTCGGTGCTCTCTGCTCATTTCAAAGGCAAGCAATATAGCATAATTTTTTTGTTATCTTATTTAGAATTAAAAACATAGCCAGAGCGTTAACAAAGACTATGTACTCCTTAATGTTGGAAGCCCAAATTTAGAAGTAAGAAGAGTAAGTTAACAGGGCGTAATTTGGAGCTTTAATTCGATATATAATTAAATATATCTAGAAAAGTTTGTAGAGAGGCTTAGAGCCTCTTCTGGATACATTACCAGAATTCTGTCTAGAACTCCCATTTTGGCTCTACTTCTGCCTTAAAATGCTATAGAATGGATGCATCAACTCTAAATCCAAGATTACGAAATATAGAAATTTATCAATGACTCTGTGATGAAAATTTGATTAATCCATTGCTACACATTTACCAACAAGTATATTATTGGATACATAAATTTTCAACAGAGTTGTATATTACTGATGTAGAAAATCAACTAAAGTCTTCAATGAATTTTCTTGAACAAAGTGAATTGATAAATGCTGGGTATAAAGTTATTTGTTATCAAGAAAATAATTTTGTACGCTTACTTGGATTTGTTACTTCATTTCTTCAGATTATAAAAAATAAAAATATTAGTGAGATTGTTATTGATTCAACATTTAAAACAAATCAGGAAAAGTTTGAACTTTTCGCAGTAAATATAAATTGTAGTGGGTATGGTGTCCCTCTTGCATATTTATACTTAGACACATATATAGTATCAGAAGAGCGGCCTTTGGATTTTAGCAATATTGTGCATTCTCTTGTTGGTGCTCTTACACAATTTTTTATTAGCTTGCATAATGAAGGCATTCTACCAGCATTTGTTCTTCTTGATAAAGATTCTGGGAAAATTAATGCCGTTCAGAAAGCTTGGCCCAAAGCAATAATTCAGCTTTGTCTTTGGCATGTGGAACATGCAATTGAACTTAAGCTGAAAGAAAAAAACCAAAGAAAAGTCAGTATTCAATGCAAAAAGCACATGAAGCATATACTGAATTCGATTTTATTAATCCACATTGGCTTCCTGTAGAGCAAAAAGGTAAAATATGTCCTGAAGAATAATAAAAGAATTATTAGAGATAATTAAAAAACTTGCATTAATGCACCCACTTATTTCTATAGAACAAACCACTTTTCTTACCAAAGAAAAGATTAGATCTCAAAACGTTTTTGAAATTTATCAATTCTGTTTTCAAAGAAATCTTAATAACTTATGGGGATATTTGTGGGCAAATTGGTATAACTTAAAGGATTGGTATCTATTTGCACGAGCGGCTTGCCCAAGAGTGATGCCAATTGCTAAAACAACTATGATTACGGAGTCACATTGGCGTGTTCTTAAATATAACTATAAATATAATTATAATCGGCCATGTCTGGATCGTCTTACACAAATTCTTACTAAGGAACTAATTCCTGATATAGAAAATACTTGGCAAAGATTTCGTTATAATCGAGACTTCCCATCTTGGTGGGATGCATTTAAGAATGAGTGGAAATTTAATATGGAAAAGAGAAAAAGTACAAATGATCATTATCTTACTGATATAAATAATTGGACTTGCTCTTGCCCTGCTTTTCTCTTTAGCACCTACCTTACATGCAAACATTTGGTGCAAAAATATTCTACAGAAAACCCGTCCTTTTTTCCAAAGTTTCGTTTTACAATGCGTCGCCATGATTACCCGTTTATTGCCTTTGGAAAAGTAAACCTCCCAATAATTAACTTAAATAATAACCCTTGGAATAATGTTTTACAGGGTAATATTTTACAGGATGATACTTTACAGGATAATGGTTCAGAATTCAGAACAGATTCAGAAGCATCAAGAAGTTATAGTACAGTTGCTTTTATTTCTGAGTGCTATGCCGTTATTGAACGTAGAAAAGCTGAATTAGCCTTAGATTTGAAAATATTTAAAATTTTAATAAAAATTATTAATAATAACATCGAAAATGACAAGCTTTATAAAACATACAAAACCCTTAAGCAGCCTCTTGTTGCTGAAACCAATACATGTACTGAAGTGCTTAATTCATAAAAGCAACAAAAGACTTGGAAATCACAAAGAAATGGAAAATTAGCTTTTTGGCTGCGATAAATTAGTTGTGGAGAAAACTTTTTAGTTAAATTTTTCATATAATCATCAATATTCTCATTTCTCTTGTTATTCTTGAATTTTGCTATTACTGTCATATGTGTATCTTACAGTATAAATTAATTTAATATTTATAGTGTCTTTATAAATAATTAATAACCAACCTAAAATCTAATTATTGAACAAAAGTAAAAAGTAATAAATTAACATTCCTTTTTTTTTAATTTAGTGATAATCATGTTACACTATTCTATATATATCTCTATAATCACTTGATTAAATTTTTCTAAATCAAAATGCCTATCAAAAGTAGAGCGTTTACATCAGATGCCATACTATATTCTCCACTATATAATACTTCAGGTGCTATATATGGTATTATACCACATACTTTGTTATTTGATTCCATATTAACCAATGTTGATAATCCCAAGTCTGTAATATATGCACTATTAAGATCATTTAAAAGGACATTTCCACTATGAAGATCTCTGTGAATAAAATTTTGGGAATGAATTATGTGAAGGTCAGAAGCAATGCAACTAAGTATATTTATTTTATTTTCCCATTTCATACGTAAAGGTTTTCACGTAATGAGCCCACTAATGCAAATTCTATCACAAGAATATAATCTTTAGAATCATCATCTTTTGATATACAAAACATTTTAAAAATGTAGGTTCCCTAAGACCAATGTCGCAATATGCCTTCAACTTATTATTTAAAAGAACGTAAGATATCAATTGTCAATAAAATAAATATTACAATTGTGCAAGATTAATAAGATAAATATAATTACCTCATTGATAAACTCTTCATGACGGAATTTTGATTCATGAGTAATTTAAGTGCGACATTAATTTCGAACTTTCGACTTGAATCAAACCATTTAGCAGAATATACTGTTGCAAATCCACCTCATCCTACCATTGCAATATTTTTAAATTCATTATAAGGTCTATGATAAATGGTATTTATTTTCGATCAACATTCTTTTTAAAGCATCATCAATATCAAAGTTTTTATAAACCCATTCATACGTTGCTAAGTAATGAAGACAAAACTAATTAATTTTAGATCGATATTATAATCGAGTAAAGTAATAATAACAAAGATACCTGGTTTTTGATTCTTTCCCTAATAATCATATTTAATATATAATTTATTAAACAAATATATTTGTTGTAAAAAAAAATAATAATAATAATAAAATTTATTTACATTTGATACCAATAGTTGGCCTTTTGTGGATCCCTTGCTGTTCCAATCCCATTTCGGTAACTGTCACCAACTCGAGACATTCCAGAAATAGATCCCATTTCAGCAGATTTCAGATAATATTTAAATACCTTAGGTTCATCCATTTCAACACCTCTTCCACCTCGATAACAATTACCAACGTTATGTCCCGTCAGCATCACCCATTTCAGAAGATTTTTGATAATAAATAAATGCCTTATGATCATTTTTTTCAACCCCAATTCCATTTTGATAACAATAACCAACACTGCGTGTTCCTTTGGCATACTTCATTTCAGCAGATTTTTGACAGTAAATAAATGCTTTACGCTCATCTTTTTTAATCTCTATCCCATGTTCATAACAACAGCCAACATTATACGTTCCAATAGCATTTCCTATTTCAGCAGATTTTTGAAAATAAATAAATGCTTTATATTCGTCTTTTTCGATTCCATTTCCATTTTTATAACAATAACCTACATTCAACATTCCAATAGCATGTCCCGCCTCTGCAGAATCGTAAAAATTAATAAATGCTTGACGTTTATCTTCTTCAATTCCAATGCCATTATTATAACAAATACCAATACTAAATAACCCATTAGCATTTCCTATTTTAGCAGATTCCTGACAATAAATGAATGCTTTATCTTCATCCTTTTCAACACCAATTCCATTTAGATAACAGTGACCAAGACTATACATTCCATTAGCATCACTCATATTGGCCGATTTTTGAAAATAAATAAATGCTTCATGTATATTCTTTTCAATTCCGATTCCATTTTGGTAATAATAACCAACATTAAATGCACCCATAGCATCTCCCATTTCTGCAGATTTTTGAAAATGAATGAATGCTTTACATTTGTCAATTTTAACTCCAATTCCTTTGTCATAACAGAGTCCAACATTACATAATCCTTTAGCATGATCCATTTCAGCAGCCTTTTGATAATAAATGAACGCCTTATCTCCATTCTTTTCAACCCCAATTCCATTTAAATAACAATCACCAACATTATATATTCCATTAGCATTGCCCATATCAGCAGATTTTTGATAAAAATTGAATGCTTTATATTTATCCTTTTCAACTCCAATCCCATTATCATAACAATATCCAAGGTTAAACGTTCCATCAGCGTCTCTCATCTCAGCAGATTTTTGAAAATAAATAAAAGCCATATATTCATCCTTTTCAATGCCATTTCCATTAAAATAACAAGAAGCAAGATTAAATATTCCACTAACATTTCCCATCTTAGCAGATTTTTGATAGTAGATAAATGCTTTATGTTCATCTCTTTCAACGCCGATTCCATTATCATAAAAATAACCAACAATATTCATTCCACCTGAATCCCCTATTTCAAGAAAAGCTTTATATTCGTCCTTTTTTACCCATTTACCAAAAAGATAACAAATATCAAGAAAACTTTTGAGATATAGGATTTGTTTGATTATTAAAGCACCAATTAATTAGATTATCTGGACTCTGATTACTTTCTTTTAAAGATTGTTCAATTTTTTCAAAAATTATTTTTGCATTTTTTGATTTTAAATTTTTAGAAACATTTATGTACGAATATAATCAAGCAATAATTTGAGCAATATTATCTGATGATTTAACATTCTCATCTGACTGTTTTTCAATTATATCACTATAAATGTTTTCCAAACTTTCTTTATTTGACATTTCGATTTCAAAGAAAGTGAAAATGATTTATTTAAAGATACAATACTTGTGTATGTATTTACATACAAAAAAAAGAATATCAAGAACTAAATAATAATCCTTGCCATTTTCAAACCACTAGGAAAACTGTAAACATCTTTGTTGTAATAGGCTCCACGAGCACTATATGATATTATGCCTCGAGTTCCTGTAAAACTGTTAAAATAGTCTTTGAGGAGTTTCCAAGACTTGACCCTCTTTGCATAAAAGATAGCGAAAATTATTATGCAGAGTTTCTAAGCCTAAATAGTTAAATAAGCTGAAGAAATTCTTTTGCTTCTAAGCCTATTTTCTTGTCATAAATAGTAAATCTGCCATCCCAAGTGAACATGTCATAGTTATCCTTTCCAATTTCTTTTAGCTTCTCTTCTATTCTTGCTGTCATCCAAATTTTCCTTTATTTCCTTAGTTAAATTGTTAGCGTAACTGCTTGACTAACTTTTTCAAGCTCTCTTATTTTTTTTCAATTAGTTATATATAAATAATCTTGGGCTTGGAAAAGGCCTTGTTTTGTGATCTGTTTTTCTTTTTTTGATTCAAAGTGTTCCATAGTTCCTTGAGAAAAATTTTTCTACTCCCTTTATCAAAAAAAAGCTTCACGGTATCACATTGGCTTGTATGCAGATGAAAAAAAATGACTGTATTTTCAGATTTGCTACGGCAATTTCTGTGGTGTCTAAAAAAGATAATTCTTTGTACTTGCTTTTAGACTCTGGAGCTCGAACTAGTAGTGAAAATTTAAATCAAATTTTTGGCATGTGTGGCAATATAAATAATTATCAAGGAAACAACTAGGCCTATTCAAATTTTCCTTTATTAATTTACTACACAATTTTCTTAATTTTCTCTTTTTTTTCAATAGAAAATAGCAGAACAATACAACCAATTTTCCTTAAATACTTTCTATCAAATACATAGGAGATAATAGCTTTAAGAGAAAAATGCGTTGATGTTGGCGGTGGTTTAGAAAGAACTGCCATGGTCATTCAAGGTACTTTCACATGCATACATAATCTCCAACAACAAAGTGTTTTGATCTTGTTGAAGTCAAACAAAGAATGACAAAGCCCAAGGGGAACAACCCAAGAACATTTTAGATTCTTTGCTACATTAAAAGGTTGTTTGCAAATTCAAAAAATAGCAACGGCACCCTCCTGCTTGGTCCACCATACATAGGTAATTCTTATATTTGTCAAGAGTTAGCCAAAGCGAAGGTAGACCCTTTCTTTTATCTAAAAGTGATCGTAAGCGTTTAAGAAAAATAGTTATAGTATAAATAGAATAAAAAGCCAAAGCACCTATTTGCCCAAAAACATGTATTATTTAGATTTTTTAATTTATTTTACCAAGATTTAGAAAAAGACAAGGTTTATCAAAAAAAAGTAGCTCTCAAAATTTAAGTGAGGATACCTCCATAGCCAGCTAATCAATTTCTATAAAACTTTTTTATTTGAGTTCTATGAATCCATAGAATTCAAATAAAAGAAATCTTATTGAATTTAATTAGATAGTTATGGAGATACCTTCACTTAAAAGTTAAAGAAAATCAAACCAGCTATCAAAAATAGAAGCTGTGCCAATTTTTAGAAAATTTGAGCGAAGTTATCTCCATAGCCACCTAACTAATTTCTATTAAGCTTTTTTTATTTGAATTCTTTGAATCCATAGAATTCAAAAAAGAAATCTCATTGAATTTGATTAGATAGTTGTGGAGTATCTTCGCTTAAAGTTAGAGAAAATCAAACCAGCTATAAAAATAGAAGCTGCGCCAATTTTAGAAAAATTTGAGCGAAGATATTTCTATAGCAACCTGGCCAATTTTTATGAAAGTTTTTTTTATTTGAATTCTATGAATCCATAGAATTCAAATAAAAAAATCTTGCGAATTTGATTAGATAGTTATGGAAGATATCTTTAATCAAAGTTAGAGGAAAATCAAACCGGCTATCAAAAATAGAAGCTACGCCAATTTTAAAGAAATTTGAGTGAGGATATCTTCATAACCAACTAACCAAATTCTATGAAATTTTTTTATTTAAATTTCATGAATACATAGATTTCAAATAAAAATTTTTACTGAGTTTGGTCAGATAGTTGTGGAGATATCTTCGCTTGAAGTTAGGAAAAACCAAAACGCCTATCAAAAATAAAAGCTGTGCCAATTTTTTTAAAAAATTTGAGCGAAGATATTTCCACAGCCATTTAACCAGATTCGATGATAATTTTTTATTTGAATTCTATGAATCCATAGAATTTAAATAAAAAAAGTTTCATAAAAATTGGTCAGGTGGCTATGGAGATATCTTCGCTCAAATTTTTTAAAAAAATTGGCGCAGCTTCTATTTTTGATAGGCATTTTGATTTTTTCCTAACTTCAAGCGAAGATATCTTCACAACCATCTGACCAAACTCAGCAAAAAAATTTTTATTTGAATTATGTATCCATGGAATTTAAATTAAAAAAATTCATAGAATTTGGTCAGGTGGTTATGGAGATATCCTCACTCGAATTTCTTTAAAATTTGCACAGTTTCTATTTTTGATAGCCGTTTTGATTTTTCCTAACTTTAAACGAAGATATCTCCATAACTATTTAATCAAATTTGACAAGATTTCTTTTATTTTAATGCTATGGATTCATAGAATTCAAATAAAAAAATTCATAGAATTTGGTCAGATACTTAGGGAGATATCTTCGATCATTTTTTAAAAAATTGGCAGTTTTCCCTTTGATAGATGTAGATCTTCTGGCCGGTGTTGTGGCCTTGGAAGAGACTTCCTAAACTCGTATGCCAATTCAGCTACTGGGCCACAATCATTAAGGTTCGGAAATTTATAAACGAATGAATTTTATTAAATATTTTTGGGAGAGCGAATTATATACATGTGCGTGTGTAAGAAATTATATACAAGAAAATTTAAGAGAAACAATGCTTTTTTGAAAATTAAACTAAAACTCTCTGTCCCTTCTCTTTATATAACGATCTTTTTATATTCCCACCAGAATTACCCGTTTACTCAGAATGAGGTAAGAGCTACGAATATTTACAAGAAATGTGGTAATGGGAATTTACTACACAGAAATGTAGTAATGGGAAAAATGAAGTAATGGTTCGTGGAAAATGTAGTCACTGAATCGGTAACGTATGATCATCAAAATGTAATCGATGCGGGTAACCGATCGACCTCAAATGTAATCATAAGTCTCGTGATTAAAAGCCGGTATAAAATCGATCCCTATCGGCATAGACAAAAATTTCAAACATCTTCCCCCGTTTGAAGCATGAGCTCTGTAGAATCACTACCATTTTCTTCTTGCATGGATTTGTTCGCCAATTGACTTCAAGAAGACCATAGGCTTTTTTTTTTTTTTTTTTTTTTTTTTTTTTTTTTTTTTTTTTTTTTTTTTTTGGTTCTTTCTTTCTTTCTTTCCTTCTTTTTCTTGTACTTTTTCATTACGCCTTTCTTTTTTCCACGATCACCTAGATTGTTGTGGATAAATGGTAGTTGTCTACCAATATCCTCATTGGTCTTTCGAATTCGAAATTTGAAAGTCACATGATAACTCCGGATTTCCTCAAATCCATTTAGTATGAATTTCCCTTTATTTTTTTATACTGTGTTTGTTTTGCAACTTTATTTTTACTAATCCATTTTGTTGTGCCTGGTTCCTTTGCTTCTTTTATAATTTCTATCACTGCACTAACTATTCTACATTCTTTATTACCGATTTTAGACTTTAGGTTTATACCGGAACCCTCATCTACTATCCGATTTGGCCATATATTATTTACGTGGTCTCTTTGCCTTTCAACCCATTTAGAATTATAATCTTTAACTTTTTGTTTCCAAGATCTATACACATCGTCAAGATCTTTACCAAATTTATTCTTCCCATCTAATAGACCTTTGCGGCACTCGGCTGTGTTTTTTCGGTCTTAAACGATTCAACTTTTATTTTTCACGTAGCACAGGTGACCTCCAGAGTTTCACATCCTTCGATTGGTTCCTTATCTTCAGCTTTGATTCCTCTCGGTTCACTTCTAATGCAACTTTTGAATTCATCACCTCTCTTGTGAAGTTGTATGGGTAGAATTTTTGAACTCTCATAGGCTCTGGGTTCATTTTTCCCGGCCTTAAATATATTCTTATTTTTATATTTAATTAGGTCGATTTCACCGTGGTAATAACGCTCAAGTTCACGCTTTGTACTAATATGTCCCATCTCTTCAGGCCTTTGATGATTAGCGAGTGCCTTGGGCTCATGCTTTTTAATTTCAGTGTCATTTTGGTAGGAGTTAACAAGATCATTTACTCACATTTTTCCTGATTTTTGACCACCGACAAATACCTAATGTTCATTCTTTTTATTTAACTGCTTGGCTACTTTCTTGCAATCGAATACTGCTATCTTATTTTCACCACTACTCCGATTTTCCACAGTAGCTTTGTTTTCAAGACTCTCTACTTTGAATTCATTACTATCAGTATCGGTCCTACTACCATCAATTACTTCCTCAGGCTTTTGATATCTGTAATCGGGGGCACTGCTCTTCTTTGCAGATTTTCGATAACCGCCGGGTACTGCTTCTTCCTTTTCTTAACTTTAACTTCATTTCGATAGCAATGAAAAATTCTAGAAGAGGTAGGTGCAGGTTCATTATTATTTTTCGATATTTTATGCCTATTGTTTTTAATTTTAATTTCATTTTGATAGCCACGTTCAAGGTTAAATAGACTTTGAATGTCCTCTAACTGTTCCTCTGAATCACTCATCATTTCACAATCATCAGGTGTATCATTACTATCTTCATTTCGGCGGTTTATCACCTTTTTGCTTGAAGTTCCATATTTCTCGTTTTCCAAATCTTTACTTCCAGGTCTTAAGTTTTTTGCTAAAATCTTTTTTCGCGGTTTATCATCCAGAACAGCCTCTGCGGGTAAGTCATCGAAATTCCCTCTTCTTTTTTCTTTTGCTTTGTTTTTAACTTTGTAATCACCCGGTTCATTTTGAGGAGCAATATTTCGCACGGCTTTATTTGAAAGACATTCCTTTTCTTCCTGATAGCTTTTAACAGGCGAAGAGTGGAGACAATTATCATTACTCGTCACAGCAGAGACGACCTCTTGCAACAAAGAAGTCATTTGTTCAATGGGTTCTTTGTTATAGGGGGCACAGGAGTTACTACTTTTGGTGTCGGAGGAGGTACTACTTGAGTCAACTGTGGGGGAGCTACCATTGCATTAGATGCCATATCACAAGCTGCAGGAGAGCCATATGCAGCAGAGTAACGTGCAACCATTATTTCACAGTTTCAGGCCTTCTCTATAACTTCAAAAAGGGTACTCGACATAAACAGTCAGACAGTCAACAGCAAATCAGGATGGAGGCCTTGCACAAACTTTTCCACCTTCATGCTCTCAGAGTACTGGTCTCCAACTCTTTCTAACCGATGAAATAACATCAATATATCGGTGGCATATCAATTTACCGTTTCCAAGGCACCTTGCCTTCGGTTTAATAACTCTGTACTCCACTGGGTCATCAAAGTCGGAGTACAAAAATGCGAAAGGAACTGGTGTACGAAGCTTTGGTCTTGAACACACCCGTTATCCCAGTATAGAATCCTTGGATTTTTATTTTTCGATCTTCCCACCAATATGCAGCTAGGCCCGTCAAGTTGGCACTTCCAACAGCGAGCTTTCTTGCGCCCACAATTTTATTCGCCTCGAAAGCACTGTTAACCAAATCTAGCCATTCGACCGGGTTCTGATTTCCTCCTGTATAGGTCAAAATCTTCACAAAAGTTTGTTCCTCTAAATCCAACTGGGATTCTCGTGATTGGGCCAAAACGTTTACCATTTCTTGAAGCAATTGTTGGAATTCGTGATTCGAATTGTTGGGTTGTTTTTCATTTTTTAACCCATTATTATTCACGTAGAGACTCACGTTTTCATTAACCGTACTACCATTATTCGACATGCTTTTCCACATAATTTTAGGCCTTAATAACACCGTTTTTTATAAGAAGGCGTGGGGATTTAACGATCATTCCACACAATCGTCACCAAAAATGTTGTGGCCTTGGGAGAGACTTCCTAAACTCGTATGCCAATTCAGCTACTGGGCCACAATCATTAAGGTTCGGAAATTTATAAACAAATGAATTTTATTAAATATTTTTGGGAGAGCGAATTATATACATGTGCGTGTGAAAGAAATTATATACAAGAAAATTTAAGGGAAACAATGCTTTTTTGAAAATTAAACTAAACTCTCTGTCCCTTCTCTTTATATAACGATCTTTTTATATTCCCACCAGAATTACCCGTTTACCCAGAATGAGGTAAGAGCTACGAATATTTACAAGAAATGTGGTAATGGGAATTTACTACACAGAAATGTAGTAATGGGAAA
The DNA here is from genome assembly GCA_003550325.1 of Gigaspora rosea. NCBI lineage: Eukaryota > Fungi > Glomeromycota > Glomeromycetes > Diversisporales > Gigasporaceae > Gigaspora > Gigaspora rosea. The sequence continues at coordinate 93,588 of QKWP01001214.1, read as the reverse complement.
AATGAAGTAATGGTTCGCGGAAAATGTAGTCACTGAATCGGGTAACGTACGATCATCAAAATGTAGTAATCGATGTGGGTAACCGATCGACCTCAAATGTAATCATAAGTCGCGTGATTAAAAGCCGGTATAAAATCGATCCCTATCGGCATCGACAAAAATTTCGAACAACACCGGAAACTACATTGGAAGTGATCTTCGGTCACGTGATAACGTGTTATTTCTGCCACCACTAATCTACTAACAAACACACACTAAATGCGAACATATGAATTAATTTAGGCCACGCAAAGTTATTTTTTTAAAAAAAAAGAAAAAAAGAAAAATTAACAATTAACTTTGCGTAGGTCTAATGATCCTTTTTTTTTTAAAAAAACTTTGAATCATAGTAATTTAACAAAACCAAATTTTTTTAAATAAATTCTATAAACCTGCAAATCTAATTTAATACCGTAAAGTCCCGAATATAAGGAACCCCCGTAAATAAGAAATACCCCGCATTTAGAAAGCAAAATACTGGGAAAATAAAATAAGTAGACTCTTTAAAATTGTTAAGTATAAAAAATTTAGAACAAATTTATTAAGATGGGCCAATAAAATTGAGTATTTCAAAGTTATTGAATTTAAGCAACCCTTTTAAAAAATTCAGCTAAAATGAGTTGCTTAGAGGGTTGCTTATTTACGGGACTTACGGTAATATTTGTTAATGTTGCTAAATTATTTTGTTTAAAGTTTTTAAAAAAATTTTTTATTTAAACTAACGAATAAAATATGTAATTTTAAAACCTAATAAATAAAATATCAAAATTATAATAATTTTAAACAAAATCTTTTATAAAATAATAAAGTCAAAAAATTTCGAATATGTCCCAGATATAAGAAAATTAATAACTCAAAATTTCATTAAGAAACAATGTAATGCTTTAAAGTAAAAATGTACATTTCTAAATTTACATACAAATACACCTTTAATTCTAACCCTAACCTTACTAAATTTAAAGGCTATATTTTTCATATATTGGATACCATGCTCTATGGGTATTCTATTTAAAATTAGCATAATTCCGGACAAATTATTAAGATTTTTTGGATTTTAATACATGTATTAACGAATCACATTATGGATCTAAAATTTGGCCACCTTTATTAATGGTCAACTTATGCAAGTATGCTTGCAGGGTATTAAAGAAAATATTAAAATACAACATGTATGAACACATAGCATAAATATTTGACTATGTATCCAAACATAAATATTTATTCAATAATTTCATGTTTATCGCATTATCATCCCAATAAAGAATTATTCAGTAAAAGATAATAGAGTAATTAATCAAAATGCATTATACCAAAAAGCCTTATAAAATTGTCCAGTCTTTTTATTAATTGCAGCAACAATAACTTTTTCAAAACCGATTGTCAAGATAATTTCCACTTCTACTACTCGTTTTTTCAGAGTAAACTTCAATTTTTTCTTTTTTTGTGAGTCTGATAAATCTATTTTCATTTTTCCCACCATCACCATCCCATGTTCATCGCAATATCTCGCGTTGTTATCCGGCGTAATAAAAACATTAACCATCATTTCAGTTTGATTCGAATCTACTTTATATATATAGTAGAATTTTTGACCAACGTAAATTTCAACACCTTTGAGCGCCAGATGTTTGAACCGGGATATATGACCTGAAGAAGTACGACGTTCTGGTGGATCGTGCTTTTCCCACTTTTCGCTTACCTCTATACCGTGATTGAACTTTAAAACTTTTTTCAGACTATTCAAACCATGCATTAAAGCACCTCGCTCGATGGCTTAATGTAAAAATCAATAAATATATATTATTTTTTGGAAATTTAATTATAAAAGTAAAATATCCTATGAACAGGAATGTTATCTTGAGAAAATTTTTAATACCTGCTATAGGGTGATTAGGAACGGTAATAATTGGGATCTGAGTCGTAAAATGTCGTCTAATTTGAGCTTGTAAATATTGACTATTACTAAAGCCACCTACTAAAAACATAGCAGCGCATCTATGTTTTGTCGAAGCACAGTGCATTTGAATCATATCAATAATTGTTTTAACAACAGGATCAAACATTTCTTTCACAGTTTGAAAGTCGAATTCAATCAGCCATTCAGACTCTTCCATTTGTTCTTTGGCTTGACCGGTAACATATTTCATCAGTGCCGGACATATACGTTCAATATCTAATTCCTTTGGAGTATATTAATTAGGATTTCCATTAAAAGAAAACTTTACTCTTGAACAAAATTGTTGAACCAAATATTGCATTTGTGCATAATAATTTTCTTTAAGTTTTTTCATTGCAGCGAAACCTAATTTTCTACCAAGGAATTTAAGGAATTCACGATCAACATCAGCACTGCCGCATAAAATACCACTACGTTCAGTAATTTTTCCTGGTTTCATGCCAGGTAATAAAGTTCGGATTGTAAGATTCACATTATTACTTCCGCAATTAACGATTAAGAATAAAGCTAATATGAAAAACAAGTTCTTGTGTCATGGTCGTACAATAATAATAAATGATGTAAATGATAAATGCATATTTACACCCAACTGACAAATGATGCTCATTTAAAGTTTTCATGATATAAATTGCGGCAGCCTCGGCTGAAGATAAAACGGAGAAATATGTATGTTATACAAATATATACAAGATATTTGCATGTTACAAACTCAATAAATTGCGGTAACTTTACGTACATTCAGTTATGAACCTTAAATTTTCTGATTGCCTATGCTCCAAGTAACCTGCATTATACATACACTTTTTCATAGTTGCCATTGCTTTATGACTCCTTTATTGTATTTCAAAACGGCCATTTAGGTACTGATGTTTCAACAAAATCAATTATGAAATGAATTGCTAACCATTCGTCGGGTACAGGAAGTACAAAGAGAACTTGTTGAGGATACCTTATGCCTATACAATTAAAAAGATGTACCAGTAAATTAAATAAATTTGTGTTATATATAATAAAGTATTTATATATTACCTGGCCATTGAGAATTTAATGTTTCTAAAATGAGCTAACGAGAAAAATTATTACTACATAATTAGTGTAGTCAATCTATAAAGAATAAGCTAGTGTTTCTTTACTTTATACATCTCATGTAAGTAATCAGTAATGACTTTTTCAGCATCTAAGCTCGTAGGAAGAGGTGGCTTATCATCCTCCGTTATATCAGCTAGGTGCAACATGAATAATTCTACTGGTTTAGGCAGCGGCTTATATAAGTCTTTTCTTTTCTTTGGAGGTTCTTGGGCAAGGGCTGGGTAACCCCAAGCTACAAGTTGTAAGTTGTCGTCATATGCCAATGCAGTATTGGTTTTAAATACGCCTGCTTGCTCTGGCCTGATATTAAGTTGTCAAATATTATATAAAATTATTAATATTAATATATTTCTTATGATGAAAATTTAAATTTGTATTTATATACAACCACTATAATAAATAATGCAATTCATTAATAATATGCAAATTTTAAAAAGAATAACAATACTAAACATTTAATCAAATTGAATATGAACAAAAAAACTGATATATCAACTTATTCAATATAATTTGATATCCAGTACTGCCTATATAATATCAAACTTTCAACTCACTGTATCGTTGGTGATAATTTCTGGATTAATCGTCGATGCATATGCAAATCCTAAAAAAATTTATTTGTTACTATGAAAACCGATTAAATTTTTATATTATTTTATTCTTTTGCTGACCTGAAAATCTAGCCCCAATATCTAATGGATAAACATAAATGTGTTGTTTTAACTGCTTCAATAATCTAAAGCACATGAGGATTTCTTACATACCAAGAGCTACAACGCATCGAAAATCTAGTTTGACTATATGGTTTTTAGGTATATTTTGCTTTTGTTAGTATATTTTTTGAACTATTATAATAAACCAAAATTCATAATTTGACTTAGTAATAAAATATTCCTGTACTAACTTGTATCGTATTCTTGTTCACTCAGTACTATATCTTGATCACTTTGAATTACATCTCGTTCATGCAAACTCATATCTTGCTCACTTGAAACTATATCTAGATTGCTTGGAATCGTATCTTGGTCATTTGGGATAATGTCTTGTTCACTTGAAACTATATTTAGATTGCTTGGAATCGTATATTGATCATTTGTGATAATGACTTGTTCACTCAGAAATTGATCATGTTTACTCTGAACCATATAATGTTCATTTATTACATCTTCACCATAATAGATTTGATCCATTGCTATATTATTTAATTTATCACGAATTTCAGCTATGTTTGGACGTAAATCAGGATTACCATTCCAAGCAATATTATAAAGGTTTAAAAAATCCATTGGAGTTCCATTAATTGGAGATTCTCTTTGACCAGAAATTACGAGAAATGATATTCCTGTCTGATCTGTTATATTTTTAAAAGGACGGACACCACTTGATAATTCCCAGAAAAGTACACCAAGACTATAAATATCAGAAGGTTTGCCTCGTTTATATAAGAATGGATTTTGGAGATATTTTGGATCAGAATAAGCACATGTTCCACCAACGATAGATTTTGTGTTATTTTCTAATGATTTAGATAAGCCGAAATCCGTAATCAACAGTCTATCGTCATGCACTAAAATATTCTTATCATGCTATAATAATATTAATATTATACTGTATAATTAAAAAGAAAAAAAAATAATAAAAACGAAACAAATTATCCTACAAGGTCACGATGAACAATGTTTGCATTGTGTAAGCAATTAACCCCACTAGCAATTTCTTTCGCCATTCTAATTTTAGTTTCCCAATTTAATTCCAAAAAATGATTACTTAAATAGCAACGAAGGTCACTGTTATTAGCGTATTGAAGAACCATATAATATGTTTCGCCTTTTGGGTCTAATGTGCACAAAATTATTAATAAAAATTAGCAGCTAAATTCATAAGAACAAATTAACAAACCTTGAGTTATTCCAAAAAATCGTATTATATGATCATGGTGAGTAAATCTAATAATTTTTTTAACCTTATAGTTGTATATTATGTAAGAATACATAAATAATGCAAATAAAAAAAAAAAGATACTGCATTACTATATTATAAAATGTTTAATACTTCTTGAATAAATTCATTCCCATTATCACTAGTGAAATCATGATGAAGGCACTTTAAAGCTACAGTTTTTTCTGCATCTTTTGAGTATGCACTGTATACAGTGCCAAATGCTCCTCTACCAATCACTTTCCAGTCTTGAAAAGAATCATGCTGGAATAACGTAATATAATTTTTTTCGATAGCAATTTCAATCCAATTTGACATTTAAGTATTCAAATTCTAAAAGAGTTGACTGAAGAGAATATGTGTACAGTACGTACTGTACATACATAACATGGATTTATTTATTTGTGCCGGTAATACAAAATCTGAGTTCGAATTTGATTGTTCCCGGATCAGCCCGACAGGAATTCCGAACACATGCGGAAGAAGAAAAAAGCGAAAATACACAAAACTAGTGTTTAAATATCTTGGTGCACTAATTAAAAATGTCGGGGGAGTGATTTTACATGTAATGGGCAGTAGTCTATGGCCGTAGCTTTAACGCTAACCTTCTAACCCTAAATTTGTGTTTTTACGAACTTTGTTTATTTACAAAATTAAATTTCCTTTTTGGGTTGTATTATGTTGTATTACCTGCACAAATAAGTAAAGTCCTAGCAATCGATTTATTCTATTTTTATTAATCAAAAATCACATGTTTCTCAAATTTACCACACGAGTTTCACTAGTTTCTATATTAGGGGGACGTCTAAAGCGGAGACAACTCATATTAAATATCATTTTTTCAATTAACTTTAGGGTTAGGGTCGTCCTATATTTGGGTTAGATTAGGTTTTAGGTAAATATATATAAGCAAAATTGCCTTCACGACATTTTTGATTAACACATCAAGGTAGGTTTAGACTGCCGTTTTTTGTATTTTTCAAGGTTTTCGCTTCTCTTTCATTTTTGCTTCGCCGAAGATCATCAAAATTCTATAATTTGATTGGCAGTTGATCCCATGATTTGTCTCCGCTTTAGACGACCCCTATATTAGGGATGTTATCCTGCTTGCCGAAACTCAGTTCGACCCTGTTTGGAACCGAACCCAATAGAACTCAAGTTTTTGCGGTCACATGATTTTAATTATTAAATCATCTCCAAACAAGTTTGAAATAGATCGGGTGAGCAATATTGATTTGTAATAACTTTAAATGTAAATTCATGTATTTGCTTTAATAAAAATTAATAGCGATAGTAGGTTTTATTAAACTGCTCAAAAAAAGCATAATTATTAGTACATTTATATAAACTGAGTTCGAAAATCGGTTATGCTCCGAACATAGTTCCAACGGGTTTTAAACACAAACATCCTATTCTATATGTACACAGCAAACTTTCATTGTGATTGGACAATATTTGTAGATCATCCTGTGATATTGTAAAAATTTTATTGGTTAATCGAAAATAATTGAAAAATTATTAAACTTCTAAATCGTAACAATAAAAGAACCAAAGTATATAAAGATAATTATATCTGTGACTAAATTAATGCTGGAAAAGCTTTTACCATAAAATATCAATAACTTCAAAGCTAACCTATAATCTTATTGCAAACAAAATTCTGACAACAAAAAAAATTTTGTTACAAATTCAAACATACTATTTTACGCAAAAAAAAAAAAAAAAAGAACCAAATCAAAAAATACAATAAATATTTAAACATATACTAGAATAAAAGTAAAATAATAGTAATAATAATAAATAATCGGAAACAGCTTTTAATATCAAACAAATCTTTAATTTATTGAATAATCGTTATAAAGTTACAGCACCACTACTTCGCTTTAACTCTTCTCACGACTCACGAAATATATAAACCATATGACTCTCAATTTCATATTATTACGTATTAGCCTATTTATAATCTTATTTTTTTTGTTAGTTAGGCTTATAAAGAATAAGCTTTCATAAATAAACGGCTTAAATTGGTTTAATTATAGCTATTGCACCTATAGACTAAATTTAAATGTTCAAACATACCTCTCATCTAACTTCCGAATTACTTCCCAGATTACTAAATCACTTTGATAGTTTATAGATTGGAAGTGCTCTATCGATTTTTTAGTATCGAGTTTTGCCATTCATATCCGTGGTTGCCAAACCATTTTTGTAACGTTACGCCAATAGTTAAACCATTTTGTGTTGCATTTCGTGTAGGTCATCCATCCAATCAAATATAAAGCTCGCAATGTTTATGGCGGAAATGAATCGCTCGGAAACACGTGACGTCGATTTTTGCCGGAGTTACCATGAAGGTACCATGATCACCCGTTAAAAACCGGTTCTTGCGCACAGCCCAGCGATTGACTAAATCGGGAAGGACATTAAATCAAGATCGAAGAAGCTTCGAAATGGCGTGATTCTGACCTTTGGTGAGAAAAATTGTGGGATAGAAGATAAAAATTGAGAATCCCATATGAAGGTAGAATAGTATAAAATTTACTATTCCGCTGTATGAGTTTTTGATTAGTTTTGATTAGGTCTTGTCTTGTAAATAAAGATTAGAAACCGATCTTGATTTCTGTGTCCCTCGTTAATAAAAACTTGCTTCATGGACTCACCTTATACCCGATACGCCTTAGCCTTGCCAAATCGTACCGCCTCTCACATTGATTATATTGTGAGGAGTTTCTTTGGTCTTGGTGGTTGGTGGTTGTCCGTCCCGTGACGCCGGCCCGGATTTCCGCCTTCGACACTATCATAAATTTTGGTTTGATTAATTACTGTAATGCTATATTTCAAACTAGTATACATGATTAGTCGCGAAACCAAAATCCTGAGCAAAATTTAGGGTTGAACATATCAAAGTTAGACCTGCATTAAACAATAACTGGACGTTACTGGCTTTTTATTCTGACAGGAGGTTTGCAAGCCAACAAAAGAACCTTAGACACAGGCATAGGTATAGATACAAAATTTGGCATGGGCATGGTCGCAGGTACAAAAATTTAGACATGAACTTTTGTTAAGTTTATATGTAAAATGCCAAGCACTATTTGACACTTTAGCGAATGGCACTGTGCTTGTGTCTTTAATAATGCTTGACTCTCTGTATCCGTACACATAATGTGCCTAGAAGTTTTGTACTAATGGACAAGGTATTAATGTCTGGCCTGATGCCAATGTGCCTGGCATAGGCATTGCCAGACCTTTAATACTGACACTTTCCGGAATTTTGATGTTCTACTGAAATTTGATTATGCGATCCAATCTATTCTTCAAGTAATGCGTTGATCGAACTAGGGTAATATGCCCACAATTCATTTTTGGTTAATTTAACTATCGTTCTTTCTATTAACCTTTTTTCGTTTACTAATAACTCTGCCGGCAGTCAAAAAAAAAATTATAAAAAATATGAACTTTGTAAGATTTAGATACCCAGACAATAAAGAATTTTGGGTCCATATCATTTCAACAACAAACATTTCAAAGACATCACATTTCACAGACATTCATTTCACTGAGAAGCTTATTTTAAGACGATTAATTTACAGCCAAGTTCATTTTGTAGTCAGTATATTTCACTAACAGCTTATTTCACAGACAGGTTATTTTTTATAAACGCACAATCTTGACTCTAATTTTAATTCTAACCATAACGACAATGACTAGAATTACTTCGTTTGTGAAGTGAGTTATGTGAAATACACTGCTGCAAATAAAATTTTCTGCAAGTTAATAATCTATGAGTCATTGAAAGTGATTGTCAGTGAGTTGATCGGAATCAGTTTGTTTGATTCCTGCAAGATAGTAATAGAATACGTACAATATATTTCATGGATAGAAAGACGGGCATCATATAATTTGGCGAGTCAACATTATAGATCACTAATAAATAAGCCGAATATTTTATAATATCCACACACAATTATAAATACTTATTACGTAAATTTCATGTCTCTACCAAATTATCTGGATATAAATAAAGGTGAGATTTTAGAAATAAGTTAAATGTTCTTGAAAATATATGCATCGTAATAAAATTTTAGTAGTCTATTAAATGCTGTAATGTGTAAAAGCACAATCGTTATTATATAGAAGTAATATAAGAATGTAGTAGCATCAGTCATTGCAAATATAAAAAGGCAAAAGCGCTTTGTAAAAGTGAAAGATATTCAAGTGCAATGCCAGTCTTTATATTTGGATAGACTGGTCGGCACTTTATGTTCTAATACATACACTAATACTCTGCACACCTGGTATACTCACAGCACTAGATTTTATACAGAAAATAGTAATGACATGTTTGGTAGCATAGTTCATATTCAAACACCATTTTTGGACTCAACTTCCTGTCGGTATTATCCTAAATCAGTTTTTTTTGTAAAAATATACGTACGTATAATAATATTATAAATGCTAAGTAGTCAATGTGAAATATAGATATTTAGATATGAACTTCTATACGATTGTTTGTCGCGTGCATATAGCAAATCATAGCATCTGACTTGTGGCTTCAAATGAAAACTTAAATAATCATACAGAAGTTTAATAATGATTTCCTCAGATACAGTAACAAATAAATTTTGAAAACAATAAATTTTGTTGGGCGTATTACTTTCTGCACTGAGCGTAAAATACAAATATATAAAAAATATCATGGGCTCTTGAATCTAAATTCCGCATCATAATTTAGTCTCGCAGCTTTGCAAAGAGAATCCAACAAATCGTACTCGAAGCATTCAAATCCCAACCCCCAAAATTCAGCTTGACAATAAATTAGATCCTCATATTTCAGTAAAAAATCAAATATCAATCGTTTTAAGAACACAAAAGTATATTCTGTCTCTGTTTATTATGATAACACCGTAGAATCTAAAAAAATCGTTCTTGAAAAACCTTGCTGATCAATGGCTTTGCAACTGCTATTTTTCATGCCTATTACTATCATAAACATTTGTGCTTAAGCACAGATGATATTTGGATTACGATTACTCAAGGAATTAATCGTCAAATTAATTATAATGCTGAGAAATTCCGTAAAAGTTCCTTTCGACATGAGGGAAAAAAAGAAATTGTAATTTGCGTTGATGATATTTTGTCTGAAAGTACTCTTGAAGGTGATTGGCCAGAAGCTGTAAATAGGCTTGTCATAAAAACTGACAAAAATCTGGAGAAATTAATCTAAAAGAATTATCTTGTAGCAACTTTTCGACAACAACTTTATGTTCCTTAAACAGCAAACCGCATTGCATATTAAATATGGTTAAGCCTATTTTAAGTATATTTGTTGTTTTGAATGTGGAATTCCAAAAATTACACTTGAAGGAACGCTTGAAGACTGGATGAAGCTTCAAGAAAAAGTTAATCAGTTAAAAAAATTAAATTTAGAATTAGATTTTGGTTAGATTGCCCTATAAAAAAAGTGGTCCGGGATGTGGTGCGGGTTGTGTCTGGAATCCGCGGAATGGCACGGTCGGAGTGGTACGTATAGAGCTGTTGACGGAATATAACGGTAAAAAGTGGTACGGGGGAGGTGGCACGTTATGACACGTCATACGTAATGGCACCTTCATTTCACGGAATGATACGTGTCGAAGGTGGTACGTGTTGGCTCGTTTCACGAAGAGCGAAAGATCAATATACGATTTTTTAAAAAAAATTGCGATATCTCATAATTTCACTAATGAAACTGCTCTGGGTGTCTTAACAAAAAAAATTCCTTGCAAAATTTTGATACATGAGCAGTTGTTAGTTTGTTTATATTGTATTGATTGTTGATATAAATTTATGTAATCTACTTGTATGTATTTTTTTTTATCACACGTTAATTCACGTTAATTACCTGGCCAAATCCCGTGCCATTTGGACTAGTAAAGTGTTGCAAAACCCGAGTCATTAACGGTCCATTTTGTACGGGCATACGGTCCACCACGGGCCAAAAATCCGTGCCAATCCAAGCCTCCTACGTACCAAATACGGGTTTAATCCGTGTCACCAAAACCCGTGCCTTTACTCAGCCAACCCGTACCTTTACGGTCCATTTTTCTTATAGGGTTGCCTTGAACCTATAATTTGGAATTTAGTAACAACTTATCATGGTGAAATTAATGAAGATTTTTGGAGTAGAATCATGAAAATAGATGAAGAATTTGGTTCAGGAGAAGTGTGAACTTATATTACTGGATGAATAATAAGCTTCGTTCCTTATGATTCTGCCAGAGAAACTTTAAATCCGATTATTTAAAGCTTGAATATATTCCACGCGGCAGTGTTGGAGTCCCATTTGAAACCAGCATTGGACACTAATTAAAATTTGTTGCTGGATTTATTGGTGCTAATCAAGAGATTCTTGAAGATTCTGATGGTGATTCCGTTGTTTCTCCTGTGATTGGATGGACTGTTATCGACGATACTTCAACCGATAAACCAGATTCCGAATTTTATTTTCTTTCGTTTTCAAGAATTATAATCCAAATTCCTTTTATTGCTTATGTAATGAATTTATTTATTATTATTTTATTACTATATTCCTTTATTTATCAAGAATTTATTTATGTTCACTGATAAATTTGGTTATATGTCTTTATAATAAGCATTTAATCATGTAAAATGGCTAATAATGTATTTTTGTTTATTAAATTGCTTCATTAAAAATCTAATATTTATATAGATGTTACCAATTGAAAGAAAGATACATCTCTTAAATTATCATAGGTTTTATTGAAACTATCGTATGCTAAATTTAATCTCTTTTAAATTAAAGTGCATGATGTCGTCTTAAGACCTTATTTAAGGATTGATAAATTTATGTTCGAGAGTACCTTTTTCTTTCGTGTCGTCGCATCAAGCAAGAAATAAGTACTATTAAGAAATAAAGATATATTGTGCAGAGAATATTTGATGTCCAAGTTGGGTGAAATTTAACAAATAAATAGGATTTTTAAATAATATTTTTTCTATGAACTATAAACCGGCAAAATAAAATAAAATTTCTCAATTTTAATTTTGAAACCTCAGTGGCAGATTTGTTAAAATATAATAAAATTTTTTGTTTAAATACTCAATTCCTGTTTAATTTGTTTTTAGAATTCAGAATCCAATATAGTGAAAACCAAATCTCTATAATTCAAAGCTAGTCTATTTAAAATCTCATCTCTTTATATAGTGAATTAATAAAATTTCAAAACAATGAAATTTTTAAAAATTTACCAGGAACGGAGTGATGCAATCACAAAGTGTATGGTTTTACGCTGTTTGGAGTGGTATTTGTCCGCAAAATCTTAAGTTTGATTGGTCCGCATGACTTATTCGTCAAATTTTGGTTATTTTTCACGCATGAATGCATCACGCCATTATTCTTCACGTATAAATTCATCACGCCTTATATCCTATCTTAACCGCACATATGAGCAATATCGCAGTTGCAATAACTAACGATAGTAAAGGCAAAAATTTTCGCCGCAAAAATTGGTGACCCGATGCAATTTGATTTGTCTATTTACCTGATATTTGGTATTTTTGTTTTTTTTCGTTGGATCTTTTATTGGGTTGATGAAATGATAATCACTGATTGTCAAAGAAATTTACGAAACGTTTTTTGGATGATCGGATGCCTGGTCACGCCAAAATAAGGCTTATATCAAAACACAAATATCCGTCTATTCCACTGGCCAATCAAGTGTTCATAACGTGGTCACACAAAAATAAGGCTTATATCAACCACTGGCCAATCAAGTATTCTAACGTGATCACACCAGAATAAGGCTTATATCAATGTTTTTTTAACGCCTTAAACAACTCTTAAAATCGTAAAACGTGCGCTTTATAATTTTGGGCTGACCATCGTGACCTACCATATATGGTTGTGTAATGTTTATTATATGTTACATGTAACGAATCGTTTCATTTTTGGCTGTTATGTCTCTTTAATGCAGAGATCGATATAAAAAATTTCCTCGAAACACCAGAAAAGGAAATTTTTATTATATATATTATATATATAAATATATATATATATTTTAACATACCAGAAAAAAAAACAAAAAAAATCGAATCGTTTAAAAAACAACTTAAATTTTTTAGATTTTACATTTTTTTTCTTCGAATTTTTTGCCGGTATAATGAATTGATCAATGATCGTCAAACATTATGACGCAAGGCAACGAAAGAATCGTGAGCTCAGCCTCCTAAGCCCCCAATACAAAATTTACGTGATTTGCCATTCTATCTGCACGTAGATCAATGCACTATATTCATTTACCAATATCCGGATCTGAATATATTGAATGTGTAACATTCAGTAACTGTTATATTTGGCAGGTGATAAGGTCACAATATGATCGTTTCACATGACTAATAAAAGCTTTAAAGTTAATGCACCAGCTTTGGCCCGGAGGGGTCCATATTGTTGTATTAAATTCAAGACGGATCATCTAATGACGGAAAAAAATGCTTTTAAATCTAATGCACCAGCTTTGGCCCCCGGGGTGCCCAAATTGGTGCATTAAATTCAAGACGGAACATCTAATGACAGAAAGGAAATGCTTTAAATTTAATGCATCAACTTTGCCCAATTTGGTGCATTGAATTAAGGATGGAAACCTAATTTCGGAAAGGAAATGCTTTAAATTTAATGCACCAGCTTTGGCCCCGGAAGGGCCAAATTTGGTGCATTAAATCCAAGATGGAACACCTAATGACTAAAAGTAATACTTTAAATCTAATGCACTAGCTTTGGCCCGGAAGGTCCCAAATTGTGCATTAAATTTAAGACGAAACTTCTAATGATAGAGAAGCTTAAGAAAAATTTTCTTTCCGAAATAAAAATAAGAATAAAACAAATAAATCTATTACATTTAGCATATGGCGGCGAAGCCGCCCGCATGATCATATTCTAGTTTAATTATAATAAATATAAACTATTTTGAGCTAAAAAAAGTCAATCAAATGTTTCACTAATTGGAAGCATTTATATAATGGTCTAAAATTCAAGAACAAGTGCAAACACAAGAGCAAATGCAAGCGCAAGTGCAAGAACAAGGACAATTACTCCGCAATAGATAAAAAAAAAAATCATGATATTAATAAAAAATAGTGAATATATTAGCAATTACTAGAAAAAAATTACATTCCACTAAAAATTTAATGATTAATTTCTAGATTTTTCCGTTTTTTGTAAATTTTTTGTCGGAATTTTTACAGTCCAGATTATAATAATTACTAATTTTCTCTGCGATTCTTATAGTTGTAATTTTATGTCGACCCACCACCCAATAAAATAATGGTTATATCCAAAATGCGATCAATGTGCTAAAACTAATGTAGCAATATGATCGAGTAAGTATGGTTTAACGCTTTTGATTGGTTTTACAACCCATGATCAAAATGTTAAGACTAAAATACGTATCGATGAGCAAGTTATGATCAAGAATATCGTCCTATCAATCTTGCCGAATCAAACACGATCAAAGCTTCTAAATATTCATCAAAGCAATTCTAACATCTAAAATTCAGACTCCAGAAGCAATAATTTTAGATGATTACTCATTCAAACAAACGTGCATAAACTGGAAATCATAGATAACTCAATTAATTCTAACAATTCTGATCAAGAAAATGAAATACCCTTATCTAAAAAAAACCAGAAAATACTAAATCTAATCAAAATAAAAATAAAAAATGATCAATTCAAACTACATTCAATACTAATCGATCATCTTTAGTAATAGATTTAGCTAATTCAGATGATGAATAAATATAATTATTTTATCATTTAAAATTTTATTTCTTAAATAATTTTTTTTACTATTATATAATTTGTATTATTCTCTTAATAAATTTTCTTTAATGTTTTTTTTAAAAAAATATTTACAATGTTGCACTACTTATTTTAAAAATTTCATGTATATATGCTAAAATCAAGTTAAAATATAAATTTCCTAAATGCTGTTAATTCTCAAACAACACCCTGACTTATACTTAAACTCAATTCTTTCCTATAAAATTTGATCAATAACTAAAAAAATTTATACTAACTAAACGCATTGCGTGAGCAACGTGTTACATTAGTTTATAATAAATAGCATAGACTATTAAAATAACAAACATATAATTATCCACCACTATCGCAATACACTAATGAAATGCTAGATCAACAATCCATTAAACATTCAAATATGTATTCTTTTCTTTTTGATTTCCTATTTACGTTTGATTGACTATTCGTTAACTTTATACCTTCGTTCCTGGTTTCTAGCGTGACAGCGTCGCGCGGCTACCTTATTTACGATTACTATGACGAGAATGGTTTGTAAATTTCTTTATTGGAGATGTGATCTCCAATGTAGATTCAAAGCACATAATACAATGATTATATAATGTGAAGTCTTAATTTAAAAAAAATTCCTTTCATTTAAAACGTATAATACGTCGTAAAATGGCAAAATGAATGTTTATTACTCAGACGTTTCTGGTTTGTATGTTTTGTAAGTGCATATACTGTACGTGCTAGTTCTTGCAAGTACAGTATTAAATTCTTGATGTCGAAGTTCTTTCATGCAAATATATTATGTTAAATCTCTGGTAAATGAGAATTAAAATTTAGGTCTACAGGGGTCATTTGAATTTTTGTTGATTCCGAATCAATTTGGGTTACAATAGAATTCTAAACTGACTCGGTTGGTTGGAGAATTTATTTAAAATTAATTTAAAATCTAATCATTATCAAATTAATAAAAATAATTTTATAAAAAATACGTAATCGAAATTGAAATTTCATTCGTCAAATCGATCTTATACTGTAAAAATGACCGAGTTACAAGAATATTCGTTTTTATCTCGCAATGAATCTAAAAATCTTGCTAAATTCTTGATAACAGATCTGTTAATCAACGTTGTAAAACCATTATTTTTATTACGCGAGAATAATATGATTTGTTTAAAGTTCTTCAGATTAATTAATTAAACCTTTGGATCTGCTAAAGACCATTGAGTCAAAAGCATTCAACTTATGAAATCTTGTTATGCCTTGTCGACAATTATAAGGCATATTTTATGGTTTACATCAAGATATTTAAAGCATATTGGGTCTTCGAACCATGAGATATGGTATGCAGCTTAAATTAAAACTTTAAATTAAAAAACAAATTTAATATATATATCATTTAATTTATTTTAGATTTTTGAGCAATACAGTTACGTTTCACAATCATTCGTTAAATAATTGTGCAAGGCTAAGTTTTTTCAATCCAGTTGCACAAAACCAATCGCACTAATAAATTTCTTAAACTACTTTAATTTTATATGTCACACGAAAATTTTCGTTATTGCCTGAATTGGATAATATTCCTTAAGTGTACGAGGAGCGTTACAAGCGCAATTAGGTTACAAAATTGTAATACGGTCCGCATAAGTAGCTCATCCTGATATTACGCTTATAATTATTAGTATTGCTACATAGAATATATGACTAGAATATATGGTTTTGCGATGCATTGCTGTTTAAATTGAATCTAAACGCTTTTAATTTTAAAATTGAATTGCGTTAAATGAATACAAAATCAATTGTTAGTTCGAAATTCTTTATCAATTCGAGTGGATCCAAAATTTCAAGTACATATTTAGAATACTTATGTTGTTTCTGCTATTCCACTGTAAACATATATACAAATAAGGAAAAATTGAAAAAATAAAAAGACTAATCATGTGAAGGTTATGGGTGAACCGTGACAGCCAGAGTTAGCCAATTCTTAATATTAATCAAATAAAAGTTTAGTTCTGACAAAAGATTGCGATTTTATTGATTGACAACCATCACGAGAAATTGAAACATTGCGCTCTAATAAAATTCAATAAAAAAAAAAAGGCTCTTCACAATATTTTAATAGAAAATTTTAACTATTCTAGCTCTAACATTGACCGTTAGTTTTTTTTTTTTTACATAATTTTTTTGGTAAAATTAAAGAATGATTGCATCGCATTTTCGATAAGTGATATTTATGTGAAATAACTTCAAATGACGGTCTTTAATTTTAAATACGAAATAATAGACAAGCCATTATAAAATGACTAAGTTCAAACCATGGGTTTGGGTTTTAATAAGACGATATGTCTTTCTAATTAATAATAACACATAGCATTTATACCGTAATTGAGAAATTTATACTTACTGTAGTGCACTGCCTAAAAGACATCTTTTTTGAGCCCCCTTTGTAAAATACCTGGTATAATAATCATGTAAGTCTGGAAAATTAGAAATTTTGACCCAGTAATGGTCAAGATACACCGGGTATTTATAAATTTTTGTTGGGTATTTTGTTTTAGGCCCCAGGCCTTTTAAACAGTGCACTAAGTATAATTAATTTAGTCTTCATTTCTATAACAAACGCATAAAAAGCCATCAGGTAGTTCTTTGTCAAATGCTAGTGATAATAAATTATTTGATCTTTTAGCCTTTGAGAAATTCTAGCACGTTAGTATTTTACGCTGATTAATTGTCCATGCACCCGAGCATATTTGGACCCGTCTTTATACTCGTTATTTGCCAAGTTATCATCTAAATTAGCCAACTAATGAATTTATATCTACACAGTAATAAACGACCAACCTTATGTATTTATATCTACATAGTAATAAACGACTAGCCAATTTTTAGTTAATTTCTTTAGCCTGAAATATGCTTTAGAAAAGAATCGATTAAATCGATTGTTATATAATCGACCCATATTTCTAATTTTTCATTGTATCTTAATGGTCATTCCAATCTTTTCATAATTTTTCATTACGTCTTTTCCCATCCTTTTTTCTATAGTTGATCTGAAATTAAGGATACAACATTAAAGATTGCATGGAATTACGGTTTACAGTAATTCCGTAATAGTATAATTTTTGAAAAACTAATTCGATGTTATGTAAATCATTAACGATATTACTGTATTATCATAATCAAAATTTTAAATTTCTTAAGCTCAGTGATGGTAAATGACCTGGTCATTTGCCGATTTTTCAAATGACCCCGAATGACCTCAAAATGACCGGTCATTTGAGGTCATTCAAATTTTGGGTCATTTGGAAATGACTCATGACCAAATGACCGCGGTCATTTGAGTCATTGGTCATTTCACATATAGAATTGACATCCTATTGGTCATGAAACTCGATCGTGTAATTTTTAACTTGCTAATTTTAACCGGGGGGAAATTCTTATCCTCATATCAACCAATAATATACAAAATCTGTTTACAGTATTAATAAGAATATTACATTATAATTACTTATATCGATATAAACAAATTTTTATTAAAAATATATCATCGCGCAAAATTACATTCTATCTAAACCTACCCTAACCACTAACTTATCGTTCACCCTAATCCTAAACTAAACTCCAAGTCTACTAATCATCGCAATAATACAATTTATCTAAAACCAACCTAACCGAAACATAATCGTTCTCCCTAACTCTAAACTAAACTCCAAGGCTACTCATCAATCGTTAATTGTCAAGAGATGAATCCACAATCTAGGATACAATAACATGTAGTATGATACCGTTCAGCAATAATACTAATAGGTAGACACCGTAAAACGATGGTAACAACGAA
The DNA here is from genome assembly GCA_003550325.1 of Gigaspora rosea. Taxonomy (NCBI): domain Eukaryota; kingdom Fungi; phylum Glomeromycota; class Glomeromycetes; order Diversisporales; family Gigasporaceae; genus Gigaspora; species Gigaspora rosea. Next base: position 74,922 of record QKWP01001214.1, on the reverse strand, counting down.
GTAATGAAATAACTAACTAACATGGCTACCCAGCAAACGATGCTTCGTAAACCATGCACAATTTCATCCACCAGCAAACGACGGCTCCTGAAAATAGGTGATACCAGATCACTAGCAAACAATGGCTCCACAAAAGGGCGAACTATATACGACATCACCGACGAATGACTATCCAAAGAAACAGTAATATCGAATACAACCCACCTGCAAACTAAGAAATGACAGCTGCAAAAAGAAAACTGGTTAATGAAAGAAGAAATTGTAATATAGCAAAAAAAAAAAAAGTCTATACTTATCAAGATTCAAGATGAAGCACCAATTCCGACTTCAACAGCAAACGACGAAACAACAGTCCAAAAGTGTGACTGTAAAACACCCCTACGTTGTTACTTACCGTACAATAACACCAATAACGTGGCAAAACAAAAGCGAAACACGAAAAACATGACAAGTACACCTTAACTAAAACCTAATTATGATGATGCCAATGACACTAATAGCTAATTTCAACACCAACGGTGATACCAACGACGACACAACGTCAACACCAACGGCGGCACCAACGACGACAGCAACTATGAAATAGCACTATAAAAAAAATAACCTAGTAGTAAAAAATAAAAAAAAAAATTCTGATACTTATATGCAGATATTTATTAATTATAATGGAAATAATGAGCAGGAATATGATTTCGAATTTCGGCCTAAATTAAGCTTAATTCGGGCCAAAATTCGAATTAATGCCCCTGCGCGATCCACCAATCAAATTCAAATGACCCACTAGGTCATTTCACCTTTGAAATGACCAAATGACTGGTCATTTGTCATTTGGGTCATTTGGGTCATTTCAAGTCATTTACCATCACTGCTTAAGCTCGTATTTAAATTTATAAATATTATATAATGGTTTATAATACGATTTATATCGGTTATTTATTTTATTTAGTATAAAATTTGAATGTACTTACATGTAAAATAACATGTAAGTAAGTTACATTTTATAATCCTAAATGTTTCCCATCTCTACAGATTTTTGATAATAAATGAATGCTTTGTATTCATCCTTTTCGACTCCAATTCCTTCTTTATAACACTGTCCAAGATTAGCCATCCCAAGAGCGACACCCAGTTCCGCTGATTTTTGATAATAAATAAATGCCTTGCGTACATCCCTTTCAATTCCAATTCCGTTCTCATAACACCATCCAATATTATTCAGGCCGTTTGAAGTTAATTTTTTTGTTAACATCACCCCCCCAATGGTCCCCCCCGGCCCCCGGGTAAAATGAACATATGAAAAAAAATAAAAATAATGAAATATTATCATTATTTAGAAATCAAATTCAATATATAAACTCGATTTATTACTTCGTGCATGATATTACTAGTTACTAGTAGCTGACGTATGTACGAACGTACGTACTTAGCTCTATATATCTGATATGGGGGTCGTCTAAAGCGGAGCATAATCACGTGATACCTGACAAATCAAATTAAGAATTTGATGATCTTAGACAATTTTGCTTATTATATTACTACCTTGAAGTTAAGCTTTCGGTTAACATCACCCCTCCCCTTCCTCTTTGATGTCCCCGGTAAAAATTAAAAAAATAAATACTGCATAACCACGAAACAACGCGATGGGTGTGGTTTCGAATTTCGGCCTAAATTAATATTAATTCAGGCCGAAACTCGAAATAACTCTGCGTTATTTCGCGGTTAAAATAAAATAATTAAAAATAAAAAACGAATTAAAAAAAATAAAAACTTAAAAAATAAATAAATAAATAAATAAAGCTAAAATTTTAATTCCTATTAGCTGTCCTCTCATATATGTTTATTTCAGTTTGCAATAAAACGATTCAACAAAAAACTGCTTAATAAATAGCTTTTTTGTTCGATTGTGAAGAACTAGAAAACTAGTATTAACGAGAAGAAATATTTGAATAAACATCTAGCTTTTACGGAATCATTCGGGACAAAATTTGCTCGACCAATAGGAATTTGGAAAACTCTAAAATGATGCAGATCCGATCACTAGATCACAAGACTTTTGCCCGTAAAAATTGTACATACGTACTAAGTTCTTTTTATCGGATAAAATACTTTTTATAATAAATTAATTATATACCGATATTTATTTATTTTTGCTCCTTTCTTTTATAAGAGGAATGTAATGTTAAGGTTAAGGTCGTTTGAAGTTAATTTTTCAGTTAACATCACCCCCAGCTGAAGTCTCCCCCCTCCTCCGAAAAATGAACAGCCAATCAAAACGCTGAATGACTCTCACCAGTCAGTCACCTGATTACATCAACCAATGAAATTGCTTCATTTTTATATGTTCGTTTCATATGTTCGTTTCATTTTACCCCCCCCCCCCCCTCCCATGAGTCCTGGAAAAGTGATGTTAACCAATGAATCAACTTCGAACGGCCTCATTCCCATTGCATGCCCCATCTCTGTTGATTTTTGATAATAAATGAATGTCTTGTATTCATCCTTTTCAACTCCAATTCCTTTTTCATAACATTGTCCAAGATTAACCATTCCAAGTGCGACTCCTAGATCTGCTGATTTTTTATAATAAATGAATGCTTTACGTTCATCCTTTTCAATTCCAATTTCGTTTTGATAACACCATCCAACATTATTCATTCCCATAGCATGTCCCATCTCTGCTGATTTTTGATAATAAATAAAAATGCTTTTTGTTCATCCTTTTCGACTCCAATACCTTTTTCATAACATTGTCCAAGATTAACCATTCCAAGTGTGACTCCTAGATCTGCTGATTTTTTATAATAAATGAATGCTTTGCATTCATCCTTTTCAATTCCAATTCCGTTTTGATAACACCATCCAACATTATTCATTCCCATAGCATGTCCCATTTCTGCTGATTTTTGATAATAAATAAATGCTTTTTGTTCATCCTTTTCGACTCCAATACCTTTTTCATAACAATATCCAAGATTAGCCATTCCACGGGCGACTCCAAGTTCCGCTGATTTTTGATAATAAATGAATGCTTTGTTTTCATTCTTTTTAATTCCAATTCCTTTTTCATAACAATATCCAACTTGACATATTCCGTTAACATTCCCCATCTCTGCTGATTTTAGATAATACATGAATGCTGTACGTTCATCCTTTTCAACCCCTATACCATGTTGATAATTGTAGCCAAGGTCATAAGGGTCTAAATGAGTTGATTGTTGATAATGAACTGAATTATTATGATTCATTTTACTTACAAATATGAGGAAAAAGACGGAAATCTTATTTTAGCCGTTTAAATACAAGTGTATATGCTGTGTACTACTATTTTAGAGTTTGTATTACTATCCAACCCTAGGCTTTTAATAGGAAGTACTGTACATATGTATGCACGTACAGTACGTCTGTACCAGTGTTTGAAATTGGGTTGCGGAGTCTGCGGACCGCAACAAATTTTAAATTTCCACAACCAAAATCTGAAGTACATGTGCAAATTCCGCAAATTCTTATAATCCGCAACTGTTTTTTTTTTATTTAGTTGCAGCCCGCAACTAATTTAAAAATTGAATTTCAGACACTGGTCTGTACCTTGTCGTTACACTGGCGATCATAAGTGGTGCAACAAAAAAAAATTTTAGTTAGATCATATTATCTCACGCAATTCCGGGCGTATTTGTTAGGTTTTTTGTTTTTTATTTTATTCACAAATAGTATCCTTTTTAAATAGTAAAATTTTAGTAGTTGTTATTATTACCAATGTAAAGATATTTGTGCGTTTATCACAAATCACATTTTGCATTATTTTAGCTCGTTTTTGGCAAAGATCAGATGACACTGTACTACATAAAGAACGGAAATTCATTGTAATTCTTGCAATTTCTGTACTACGGTAAAAGTTTTAATGAAAAAGAAAATCATACAACTATAGTTCAAATGAGCCCAAGTTTCTTCTTTGCCGTAAAAGTGGTATACACAAAGGTGATAGGTTGGATGCACGATATTTGCTTCTTTGTGGCCTCTTATACCAATAAAAGAGACTGGAATATCGTGCTTGTGAAGAGTTGGTGAGAGTTTGTTGCTTACCTGCTGTGCAAACCAACCCAACTAGGAATCTCAAAGTAAAACACCTTCTGTCACTATTTAAACTACTATTGAAATACAGTTTCGCTTGAAAAAAAAAGAAATTAATATTTTAATGTTTTTTTTTTATACTTATAAATTACAATTTAATATTAGTGATTAAGTGAAGAAAACGGTACCCGTGTAAATACGGTCAAAAACGTTGCCTGGATTCACAAAAAAAAAATGCAAAATTAGATTACTGGAAACTTAAAGGTAACTTGCTTCAACAAATTATAAATTGCAATTTTTATGCCGAATTATAAGTAATCTTATTCATAAGCATTTTAAAAAATTATTGATTTGCTTCTACATTAAATCTAAGGTGAAATTTAGAATAGGTCCACGTGGGTATAATTTTGTATTATATTAATAATGCTTACGGCCTTTCCAAGATCGATTGCACAATGGGTAATGAGTTATGGCAAAAAATTTTTTATAAAAATTTTATAGCTACTGTTAGAAATCTCGAATTTGCTATTCGAACCATGATTTCGTTAGTAAAATAGTTATGACAAATATATTGTAATAATCATAGATCATCAATTTAATAAAGATTCAGCGAAGGTTTTTGATTGGAATTCCTATTTTCTAATTTTTTTCTTATTAAATTTTTATAAATTAGGTCGACTATTAGCTTAACAATATTTCTGTTCAAATTTCAACCGGAAAAGATCTTTGAAACAAGATCTGGATGGCATTACAGAAGTCCGAAGTTGGTACCTGCATTGATCTGATTTATACCTTGCTAAACCAAATTCGGGATATTAACAAGACACAATAAATGCACAAAGATAGTAGCGGTCATAAAGTATTAAAAATAGAAAAAATTTTTTTTTGTTTTACAGTTGTGTTGCTGTAAAAACGAGCAAAAGTAATGCAACACGGCATTTGAAATAAAGCTCGTGCCCATGAAAAATTTTGTTCATTAAATTTTTGAAAATTTTTTATTAATGAAAATGTTGTTATTTGTGAATAAAATAAAAAAAAAACCTAAAAGATACGCCCGGAATTGCGTGAGATATATGATCTAACTAAAATTTTTTTTTTGTTGCACTACTTATGATCGCTAGTATATTGGTATTACAGAAATATGTATGTGGATATAGAAGTAAATTATGAAAGTTTTATGAAAGTATGTATGATTAGCAAAAATTTATGATGTTTACCTTTTATAAGTGATCCCTTTTTAATACAAGTAACTTTCGTTATAATAAATTCTCGATAAAGTAAAGAAAGTTCCAATCTATATAAAATTCTCTCGATTAATGAAATTATTAATAAAACTCTCGATTTAGTGAATTTTAAAAAATTTTTTATAATAGAACCGGTTACTTCACTATAATGAGATTGGCTTGTAATTAGAATTAGTGATGCCTGACAAAATGGTTGGCTTTGTCTGACGCAACTTGATTATTTGACGAAGCTATTGACCGATTGACAAAATTACTAACGATTGACGAAACTCTTGACGTAATTAATTTGACTAAAAGAATATAGAAATGCAGTCATCCATCTTTCAACAGGCTTCTTTAACGATCTCTGGATATTCTGAAACATAAAAATTTTTTTTTATCTCCCTCCGCTATCCTGAAAGTCCTTAGATACCTTTAGGATCTGTCACATCTCTTAAAGGCCAGAGTTATTATTCTGCGGAGATCAACGGACGGCCGGAGGCCTCTGATTCTTCACAGTACTCGTGAGATAGTTCATGCTCCATTAAGTTCGTCATGAGACGTCCCGGGTCTCTGTCCCTGCGGCGTAGGACATACTATCTTCATTCAGTCTGCAGTTCTCTAATTTTTCATAATGATTAATTAGATTTACATTACAATGAATTGGGATCTTTGCTATGAAAATGACCTTCCGAGGCCATGTAGATTTTATAAACAAAATTTAAATTTGCCAGCTATCAAATGATCCGATTCATATAAAATTTTTTTTATACTGTGAGACTAGTGAGCTTTGCGAAATAAAAAAAAAAATCTTTAAATTAAACTATTAGATAGCTAATAATTTTGAATTTTATTCATAAAATCTATATAGCCTCGGAGGGTCATTTTCCTAGCAAAGATCCCAATTTAAAATTGATAATTTTTTCATTATCGATCGTTTCCTTCATCGACCTGCTACATCCGTATAAGTGATGCAAAGTACGGGTAATGTCGGATAAGATGCCAAAACTTAGTATATATGACAATGAACATATATTAAGTTCATATGGACTAATTTATTTCCATTAACTATCTTTTTTTAATTTCTCTTACAAATATTATATAAAATTTATGTGATTTCATGATTCAATTTGAAATTGTTGACGAAACGGTTTTGTCATGGAAATATTGTTTCGGATTAAGAAGGGTTAGTTTTCTCTTCCTGTCGCTCGCCTAGTAGAAGGCCGGTTCTTTCGTCTCGCCCTTTCCCTCCCCCAATAACATAAGTTGTTTGGGTTCAGCAGTTGTAATTGCTGCGCAAAAACCCTGTTTTTAGTATGAGAGGTTCTACGGCTGTTATTGCAGTGCAAAGACCTTTTAGTATTGTTATAGTGTTTGGGACTCTGCGGCTATATCAGCACAAGGACCCTGCTTTACATGGTACAATCCCGATCATATTTGCTGTTATATAGACTCCCTGCGCAAAGGCACCTTTGGGTGTGTTTAATGAATAATTCATAGCTGGTGTGAAAGGATTAGGTGGGGTTTGGTAGGGTGGATTCTTTCAGTTATGGTTAATTAGCAGTTAGTTGTTTTAAGTGAATCCTGTCACGATAGCGTACAGACTCCCCATATGTTCTTCATCTAAGTTCAATAAAGTCATCTGATCGAGCAATAATAATAATTATTTTGTAAGTCTTGTGAGTCCCGTAATTACAACATACCACCCTTTCTTTTTTAATGGAGCATGCAATCACCTGAATTAATTATTTGTTTTGTGCGATATATTTAATGAGTCTCCTTAGCATTTTAATTATTTGTATTAATTTTTTCACTGGCATTATTTATGTCCGAAGTGGAGATAAAGAAAAATATGCGAATAATTATTTGGTCCAACTAGAACCAGAGCGGGTCAGACAGACATCAAAAATTATTTATTAAATGAGTTCCCTACAAAATCCAACAGATTTTAGTAACTTCCTATTTTGTAACCTTGGATTCAAAACTAGAAATATACATCACCTCGTGCGAGATGGCGAATCTGTCGCAAGTGTGATTTCGCATGGCCTTTGTAAGGTAGTACCATATCTCGTATGAGAAAATAAACTGATCAAGAAATTTTATTAATAAATAAATTTCTGTCGCATTGTTTCGCAAAATTGCACAGCCTGGTCTTGAGTAGGGATGGGTTCGGTCGGTTACGGTCAGTTTCAGTCGGTTATTATCAACTATTGGCATATAGCCGGCTAAGTGCGGTCGGTCATACCGGCTAATAGCCGACTATAGTCGATCAATTATTTTACTATGTAAAGGTTCTTTGATCATTTAATTAAAGTTGTAGAGCCAATTCTTCCAATTCTAATGGCAATTAGATCACATGATGTGATGATCACGTATGCAAATCTTACGTTTTTGATACTCCTGCACTTACTTTTTTGATACTCCTAAATGTACCCCCAAAAATTTTATTACTTTTTTGAGACACAGCGATTTTAAAAAAGTCACGTGACTACCGCGATTAAAATCGACCAATGGAATTGCAGGTAAGATTCTAATAAAAGGCTTAAAGTTTTTTTAATCGGAACTACTTTTTTTATTATGTCATTATTATTTGAATTTCTAATAAGAGTTGCAGAGATGAAAATTACTATTCCAATAGTAGTAAACACATCAAAATTGGCTAGTGTATCATGAGATATAAGTAAAAAAATTTTTGTGAATTTTTGGTTTTTTAAAACACTTTTAAAAATTCGCGAAAAGTTTTTTACTTATATCTCGTAATATACTAAGCCAATTTTGATGTGTTTACTACTATTGGAATAGTAATTTTCATCTTTGCAACTTTTATTAGAAATTCAAATAATAATAACAATAAAAAAATTAGTTCCGATTAAAAAAAACTTTAAACCTTTTATTAGAATCTTACCTGCAATTCCATTGGTCGATTTTAATCATGGTGGTCACATGACTTTTTAAAATCACCGTGTCTCAAATAAGGGGACGTCTAAAGCTGTGTCCAGTTACGTGTTTTTGATTTTTTAATTAAAGTTAGGATAAGGGTTAATTTGGGGTTAGGGTTAGGGCATGTTTTATAGTAAAATTGTCCTCCTGACATTTTTATTAATGCACCAAGATGGGTTTAGACTGTTGTTTCTTGTATTTTTGCGACTTTCGCTTTTTTTTGCTGTTTTTGTTTCTTTGGGCTGAACCGTGTTAATCAAATAAACAATTCTATTGGTCTATGTCATGCGATGGACACAGCTTTAGATGACCCCTCAAATAAGTAATAAAATTTGGCGTACATTTAGGAGTATCAAAAAAGTAAGTGCAGGAATAAGATTTGCATTACATATAGTCTTTATGGGATCTTCCGCTTATCAGACTGATCCGTGTCGATCTGTTTTTAAATCTGGCATCAGCTACAATTTAGTTGGTTAGCTAAGCCACCCCTCTGACTGACTAGAATCGGCAATTGCTATAGACAGTCATAAACAGCTATACCGTACCCATCTGTAATATGTGTGAAATGTATATTAAGTTTATTTCACAAGATGAGCATCTTCATTCAAACAACTATAAAATTCAGCTAAATCGTAATCTGTGATAACTTAGCTAGTGATGATCATTTAATAACTGATAATAAAATAATTTAATTGCTGATCCGGATAAGATCAGCAGATTTTCTATATTAGAAATTGGGGCAAACTTTCTATAATATTATCTATATGTTTCAATCTGAGTGGAGTCAAATGAAAAGCATTTTTTGTTAAGTTAAAGATACATGTCGATTAATTGAAAGTTGTAGAGCTCATCGAGACGCATCTAACAGTAGTTAGATCATCCAAATCGGCCCAGTAGATGGCAAGTTATTATTAAAAAATGATTGGCTGACTTCTATGTAAACAAATATTGTTTACATAGAGATTTTATATAGCCGGCCAATCGTTTTTTAATAATAACTCGCTATCCACTAGGCCGATTTGGATGATCTAACCACCATTAGATGCGTATCGACGAGCTCTACAACTTACAATATATCGACATTATCTTTAACTTAATAAAAAAAACTTTTTATTTGACTCCGCTCAGATTGAAGCATATAATAAAAATTTATATTGTACTTATCAACAGGGGAGACAATGCAATCATTTGCAGATCGGTTACACAATTTATTAAAGATTTTTTATATGCTTTTACAGTACTTTTTTGAAGTGCCTGCATAACTAGGATTCGTATTATTTTACCAACAATCACTTTACAGACATAATACTACGCAGACAAACATTTTACCGACAAGCTTTTTTTACTGACAAATAACTCGCTGACACTCGATTTGCTGACAAGCATGTTTTCACCGACATGTTGATTTTACTGACACACACTTCACCGACAGTTAATTTTACCAACAAAAATCAACTTACCAACAAGTTCATTTTACCGAAAATAGAATTTACCGACAAGATTATTCTACTGACAATACAATTCACCGGCAAACAATTCACCGACAAACAATTCGCCAGATGCCTTAAGTATCACGGTTGATGCTGAAGTTATAGGGTCTCGATTTGAAACTATAAGCCCCGCTAAAATCCACATACAGTGGCCTACCAAGGTATTGTAGACACTTTTTAAAAATTTGTATAAAGCTAAATATAAAAGGTAAAAAGCTAAAAATAAAATTATAAACTTATTAAATCTATATCTTTTAAATAAAAAAAAATTATAAAATTCTATGCAAAACTTTTTAAGATAATTAAATTTAAAAAAAATTTTAAATTTTAATCGCGTCGATTTCCAGTTTTTAATATAGGTTTAGTATAAATTGAATACTAATTTTTAGTATATATAAAAATTATTTTTTTTATTAAGTAAACTAAATCTAATTATTAAATAAAATTTGTTTAGTATAACAAATTATACATATTGTAAAAATTTCAGAATTTTTTGAAATTTTTTCATTAAATTGCTATATATAGTAATAAAATTACCATATTTAGCAATTTTTCAATTTTTATTTAATAATTTAGCTTTTATATTTAATAAAAATGTTTTGCTTAATATTTTTTAAAAATCTCTAAAAATTTATAATATGTAATTTGTTATACTGAACAAATTTTACTTAATTATTAAGTTTAATTTACTTAATAAAAAATTTTTTTATTATATAGTAAATATAATAACTAGTTTTTTAAAAATTACTAATTTCGTCTTTGTGTAACATTACACAATATTAATTAATCTTATCTATTTCAAAAAGTACAACATAGAATTTTTTAATCTTTTTTTATTTAAAAGATATAGATTTAATAAATTTATAGTTTTATTTTTAGCTTCTTAACTTTTTTATTTAGCTTTATGCAAATTTTTAAAAAGTGTCCACATTACTATGGTAGGCCACTGTATACTCTATAAATATGAAATCTATACCCAAACCCTACCCTAACCCTATAAGACAAAGACGAATTTTAAAATTTTATATCAAATAGATCATAACTTCAGCATCAGCCGTAACAATAATTATTATTATCATCATTAATAAAATGTGCAATGTTTGTTGTCATTATTAATAAATTGCATAATACGTAATTATTCTTAGTAGTTTATTACATTGCTGTGGTCTCATATGTCAACGAGTTGTATTGTCAGCAATTGTATTGTCAGCAAATCGTATTGTCGATGAATTGTATTGTCGGTAGAATAAGCTTGTCGGTATATTCTATTTTCAGTAAAATAAGCTTGTCAGTAAGTTGATTTTGTCAGTAAATGTAACTGTCGGTGAAGTGTGTGTCGGTAAAATCAACTTGTCGGTGAAAAGGAACTTGTCAGTAAATCAAGTGTCGGCGAATTTTGTGTCGGTCAAAAAAGCTTGTCGGTAAAATGATTGTCGGTGTAGGTTGATGTCTGTGAAGTGATTGTTGGCGATTTGATTGCTATCTGTGTAACTAATCGTGACTATGAAACGTGATTAAGTACATTAATTAAACTTGAAGTATTCGAACCGTACTATAATGTATTTCGTTAATCCCAGTTAATCTCATGTAATTATTTTGTTATTAACTAGCAAAGATATGTCTGAAATGAAGCATTGTGAGGCATGCCAAACCACTGACTCGGCTAAATTTCGGTCATTAGGAGGTGAAATGTGGAAGAAAGCTGTGAATAACGGTTTGGTGAAGAAAGACTGGGAAGAAGTTATTTGTTTATGTAACATTTGTTATATGAATGTAAAAAATCCCTTAGATAAATTATCCAAGTAAGCAAAAAATACTAATATTGATGAAGATGCTGAAAATGAAGTCACACGTGAGGAAGAGGAGAGTACTAAGATTGACCTTTCAGAAGCCATCAAGATGTTGGCAATAATTCTTTATGAAAGAGAATATGTAAGGCACGAAGAGCCCATATATTCATTCGATGAGATGAAGCAATTGTTCTGAAAAATTCAACCGCTTTTGAAGGAATTTTTCGATCAAATTTGTTTGGCAGCTCGGCCCCTTGAACATAGTTCACAGACAATGGATCGTATGAAAAAATTAATGCTATTTATATGTTATCTTCTTGCATCATTACATAATTCAAAAATTAATGAGTTTAAGTTTGACATAGCAAATTATTTAGATTCAGTAGGCGCAAGTAATAAAGAAATTAATACGATGGCTAACCTTGGCGTAACTCTAACCACAAGATCAGTAAATCGTAATAAGAGAAGAACATCTAATGCACATGAGGAACATGTAGGGGTGGCTCTTGTAAAACATTCAGAGAATGCTTTTGTACTAAATATTGATGATTATCACAACATCCACACTCCACATCAACCTGATACTACTACTACGTCTTTTTCATCAAGCATGTCAACAATTCTAGTGAATCCATATCAAATATCGCCAATACCACGCATTAGAGCAATTAATCCAAAGATCGTTGATTATGAATTAATTGTTAGACACCTGGATGAAAGATTTTATTGTAAATCTTGGTGTTCCTTATTATTTTCGTAGCCAGGATAGCAAAAAAATATGTTCTGAAGATGAGCTCATAGATAGATTAACGGTACATAGTTATAACGATAGAATAGAAAACAAAACTAATAATCAGCATATACGGGATTCTATTCTCTTCAATTTTATTAAGAATGACTTGAAAGGTGTAGTTGGGTATATGAATGCACTTCGGGTAGTCCATAACCAAGAGCCGATGCAAGAATACCTTTTTAATAATGCGATTCCTATCATTGCCAATTGGCTGGGTCAGTTCTATATTCGCAAGGCTATTGCACATCGGTATCTTCTCAATAATGAAACTATTCCTTCGTTTGTTACATCATTCTTACCAATGATGGGACCCCTTCATGTATCTTTAAATGCTCGTGAGCTTATTTTTGTACAAAATTCAGTTTTATTTAACGATGTGTATAAAGGCTATTTGGAGCAAAAAAAAGTCTTGGTAATAACCCACGACCATGGAGAATTGATCTAATTCTTCATCTTATGCGCATGGCATGGTTAGAGATAGCAGATGTCGTCTATTTGAAATTCGGTCGCAGTTGCAAAAATATCGAATTTCTATATCTAACAGATCTACTAAGCAATTTAATTCTATTAGCATTAGATGTCTATACGATTCATCATCGAGAAGGTGACTGGATGCTTACGAAGAAGCCTGTATGCGTTGCTGGAGCGATCTCTTTCTTAGGTTCAATTAGAGGAACTATAAACGTGCCCCTTTAATGTTTTTTTTTAGACATTTTTTATTGGATGGAAACCAATCATCCAATGTTTAATATGATTGTTAATAACCTTGATTCTTTAAGTGATTTTCCTGTAGAAATCGTTCACAGCATTATTCGACAACGTACTTCAAAATTTTTCACAGCTGAACAATTACGGACGGAAGCGCATTGTATTTTTCAAAACAAAAAAGATAATTCATTTCGACACACTTCGTAAATTCAATTAAATATCCATATGCACCAAAGAAGTTAGATACTCTTTCTCGGAAGCGTTCTAAGCATCTTTTAGATATGCTCTTGAAAATATACCAATCACATTTTAAGTATCCTTCAATTATTAATCCTCATCTGATGATATTTACACATACAAGTTGCCTTCTTTAGGTTATGAAGTAAGCGATTGTCACCTTCCACGAGGATTTGTTACTGCTAAAAAGCCTAGTATAGTCGCTCTTTGTGATTATGTGCATTGCAGAAATTCAAATTATTCAGTGGATGGTATTGTTCTTGCATGTGGACATGGTTATCATAACCATTGTCTACAAATATGCCGATTTAAATGCTTAATATGTCTGGAGTATCTTAATGATAAAATTATAGAAAATTTCAATGCACTTATTAAGAGTTTAAAGAAAAAGTTAGACGAAAAAGAACTGGATGTAGAGGACTTTGGAATTATAGTTGATGATAATTCGAATAATGCAGATGACGTAGTGGATGATATTCCAGAGGATTTATTAGAATTAGAAAATGCTAAAGAATCTTTTTTAAAAATTTCTTAATGTTCTATCGAGTATATAAAAGTCTAATTTATCCGAAGTTCAATCGTTCGAATTTCCGCAATATAATACATTCATACATTCATACTATTTAACCGATATCTGTTATATAAATTAACATTCATTAGTAGAATACACAATATAAACATTTTAAAACTAAAATTATATGTATCATATTTCGATTTATTATATCATATTTACAATTTATTACTGATTTATTATTGATTTTATTCGTTTTTAATAAATTTATTATTTCAAAATTCTCAATTTTGATTGGTCGATCAATTATGTCACATGTTCGGAAATGTTCTGGAGTGATCTGCGGTTTGTGTAACCAAGGACTGTCTCTCCTGTTGTACTTATCCCCAAAATTTACTATTGTCCCAATATAGTAACTCTGCAGATCTTATCCGGATCATCAATTAAGCTATTTAAAGTCATAGTCATGATTCTATTGTTAAAAATATGTTGCAAGACTTATCTGCTATTGTAATGAATTAACAATTATGACTTCTATTATAATTTACTGTCTTGGTGCGTAAGTAATGAGGCAGCTTTTATCTTGCTACCTGCGAGTATATAGTAAAGTAATACAGAAACACAAATTAGGACTGACATACTGAAATCATGATAGTAGTACGGCTATTAAAGAAAAAATTTGTCAGACAAAGTTACTTTTCCTATTAATCCCAACTCGAAAAAAGTGCTTACTCTAACTCTAATTATTAAAAAGGGTTACATATAAAAATTGAATTTTGCAAGTTTACATTAACTATATATACGATCAAAATTAAATATAATTTTCGTTGTCCATCTGATATATAGTGCTACTTTTACTAATACATTTATAATCAGATCAGTGATGAAAGTATGATATGTATGATTAGTATTGTTAGTTATTTGGCAGTGATTGCATCATCTGTCAAATAACTTCGTTATTTGGCGGCTTACGTAATCACTACCAAAAACTTGAGCTATTTAGCAAGCACAATCGTCGTAAACCACCGGATAACACCAGGTCCCTTTGGGACCCAGAGGCTGATATATTAAATTCACAGCCAGATAATGAAATTATTTTACAAATAATTAATAGTTATCAGGTAGAATGTAGGTGATATTGAGTCAGCGTCATTTAGCGACCATTTGTTGACTCAGATCATGCCGCTTTGTGGCATGATCTGAGTCAATCAAATGGCGCTAAATGATGCTGACCCAATGTCATCTACATTTTCTACCTGATAACGATATTATCCGGTAGTGGTCATTGATCATGTTACCCATATTAATTACGTAATACATTTTAACTAAAATGATGTAATTTCAAAACAAAAATACAGTAAATAAATTTAACGATGAGATATTTTTTGTAATTTTTTAAAAAAAAATTTTATTTCTTCGTAGCAATGCCAAAAGCTAATAAATCTATATTATTAAATAAACCTGATGATCGTATTTCTTTCTTTATTGATCAAGCTACTGTAAAAAACACAAAACATTCTAAATCCAACTAGTTAAAAAAATTTAACGACCATTGTAAAGAATATACATTAGCTAGTAATATTGAAACTATTTCAGACCCCAAAGAGCTTGAATCAAACTTGATTCACTTTTTTTTTATGCAAAGCGTTCTGATAAAGAAGAAAATTCTGTGAATTCAGTTCTTTCAGCAATAGCTGCTTTTCAATGTTATATTACTGAAAACTCATCATTAAAAGGAATTAATATTCGTGACAAGCAACAATTTCCAACTCTTAATACACTCCTAAACGGAAAATTTAAATGGCTTAGTGCTAAAGGCAAAGGTGAAACGAAAGGTACTGAATCTCTTACAGTTGACGAATGTCTCCATATTTTAAAACATAACTGTACATCAACGGATACACCGTGGGGACTATTCAATAGAGTTTTTTTCTTTAATGCATTGTTCTTTGCTTTAAGAGGAGGTGAACATTATTTTCTCGAAAAAGATCACTTTCAAAAATGTCAAGTCGGAGGTTATGATATTGTGATTTATAAATCTAAGACTAATCAACGTGGAATTGATAATCCAGGACAAGCTGATCAAATATCTATTCCAAATTTAGAACATATTAATAATATGTATGACAAGTACTTTTCAAAACGACCTAATGTGCAAATCCACATTTTTATCTACAAGCTATTGATAGAAATCCTGAAGGTAATTTAAATTTTTAAACCATTTCTTATTATAATAAAATAAACTTATTTTAATTATACTATTAAATTATATGTTTTATTTTTAAGATATTTTAGACGAACAAATTTGGTACAAGGATAAACATGTTGGAGAAAAAAGACTTGGAACATATCTTCGCTATATTGTAATTGCATCTGGAATTGATATATCTAATCGTAAAATAACAAATCAAAGCGGACGTAAAACGACAATTCAATTATTAAAATTATTCGGTGCTAGTGATTATGAATGTATGGCGATCTCTCGACACAAGTCGCAAACAGGTTTTCAACAATATGAAAGACCTAAGAATAATATTCAAATAAATAAACTTGGAGATCTTTCTAGAATGATTATGCCGAATGCAAATTATGATGATTCGCAAGGTTTAAATTATATATTTTTATTTATATAATTCTAATACTGATACTATTTTCAATAATCTTTATTTATTTATCTAGATAAATTAATCCATTACTTACTAAAAAAGCCATACTTACGAATGCTACTACACAAGTAGCTAATGTGATACCAACTTTTCAGACTGTAAAAAAAATATTACAAGGTATATTTTATTAATATCAGTATAAATAATTTAAAATTTAACTATTTACATTTAATAATCAAATTTTAGATTCACAATTTAATAATATTAAAAATAACGAAAGCATGACTTTATCAACTACATCTTCACACGAATCATTTGAAGAATTTAACGAATCATCTCAAGGAAATATTTATAATAATAATCATTCTAACGTTACATATCATATTCATCACAATCATTATTATTTTACATCGCCTTCTCAATAATTTGCTAATATATTCGTATTTATAATAATTTGCTATTTGCATTTTAATTTGCTATTTGTATTTAAATAGTTTGTTACTTGCATTTTCATAATTTTGTAACCGCTATAGCTAAAGCAAAAATTGAATTAAAATTATAATCCCGCTTATTGTATTGAACTGATATAGTGCAATAAAAATTGATATACCGTGATATAGTATTAATATGGGTAACATGATCAATAGTAACTACCGGATAATTTCCGTTATTGGCTGCTTCGCATCCAATAACTATATATTATTGTCATTGATAAAACTCGCAATTTTTATTGTCTTTATTAATAAACTATATAATACATGGTTATAATCAGTGTTTATTTCGTTGTTGTGGCCTCATGATCTGCATCACTTGAAACTATATCTAGATTGCTTGGAATCGTATCTTGAACATTTGGGATAATGTCTTGTTCACTTGAAATTATATCTAGACTGCTTGGAATCGTATCTTGAACCTTTGGGATAATGTCTTGTTCACTTGAAACTATATCTAGATTGCTTGGAATCGTAACTTGAACATTTGAGATAATGCCTTGTTCATTCAGAAACGTATCATGTTGACTCTGAACCATATAATGTTCATTTATTATATCTTCACCATAATAAATTTTATCCATTGCTATATTATTTAATTTATCACGGATTTCAGCTATGCTGGGACGTAAATCCGGATTACCATCCCAAGCATTATTATAAAGATTTAAAAAATCCATTGGAGTTCCATTAACTGGAGATTCTCTTTGACCAGCAATTACACGCAATGATATTTCTGTTTGATCTGTTATATTTTTAAAAGGAGGGACACCACTTGATAATTCCCAGAAAAGTACACCAAGGCTATAAATATCAGAAGGTTTATCTCGTTTATATAAGAATGGATTTTGGAGATATTGTGGATCAGAATAAGCACATATTCCACCAACGATAGATTTTGTGCTATTTTCTAATGATTTAGATAAGCCGAAATCCGTAATCATCATTCTGCCGTCATGCACTAAAATATTCCTATTATGCTATAATAATATTAATATAATACTGTATAATTCAAAAGCAAAAAAAAATAAAACGAAATAAAATTATCCTACAAGGTCACGATGAACAATGTTTGCATTGTGTAGGCAATTAACTCCACTAGCAATTTCTTTCGCCATTCTAACTTTAGTTGCCCAATTTAATTCCAAAAAATGATTATTTAAATAACAACGAAGGTCACTGTTATTAGCGTATTGAAGAACCATATAGTATGTTTCGCTTTTTGGGTCTTATGTGCACAAAATTATTAATAATTATTAGCAGCAAATTCATAAGATTAAATTAACAAACCTTGAGTTACTCCAAAAAACTGTATTATATTATCATGATGAGTAAATCTAATAACTTTTTTAACCTTATAGTATGTATATTATAATAAGAATACATAAATAAAGTAAATAAAAAAAAAGATACTGCAATACTGTATTATAAAATATTTAATACTTCTTGAATAAATTTATTCCCATTATCATTAGTGAAATTATGACGAAGACACTTTAAAGCTACGGTTTTTTCTGCATCTTTGAGTATACACTGTAAATTGTGCCAAATCCTCCTCTACCAATTACTTTCCAGTCTTGAAAAGAATCATGCTGGAATAACGTAATATAGTTTTTTTTCAATCCAATTTGACATTTAAGTACTGAAATTCTAAAAGGGTTGACGAAGTATACATGTGAGAATATATTTACTTTACAAATAGAAACTAGTGAAACTCATGTGGGTAAATTGAGGAACAACATTTCTATTTCCGGACTCATGTGATTTTACCATATTTTATAAACACAACTCAAAATTTTACTAGGATAACCCTGTTGTGTTGCGATTTTGTATAATTTTAACTCTAACCTTAATCTTAACTCTAAATTTAACCTCACACTAACTCCACCTATATTAATCTGGGCTTAGTTATGGTACAAAAAAAATTCATTATAACTCATGGTAACAAATAAATTAATTCATAAAATAGAATACGTCTATCAAGCATTGTAGAAAGATTGTTTTGCTATATTTCAAACAAAATACGTAGATCAGTCGCGAAACTAATTCGGAGCAAAATTTAGGGTAGAGCTCATCGAAGCTAGACCTGCATTAAAAAAATAAGATTAGTCAACTATATTTTAGTAAATTACCGGTATCATCTGGGCGTTACTGACTAGAGGTCTACAAGATGTCCATGCCTACAAAAGCGTATGCACAAAACCTTAGGCACAGGCATAAGTATAGACACAAAATTTGGCACGGGCATGGATATAGGTACAAAAATTTTGTCAATAACTTTTGATAGTATAATGATAGATTTTGTTAAAATAAAATGAAGCATTGTTTAATTACTCAATTCCTGTTTAATTCGTTTTTAGAATTCAAATTCCAATATAGTAGGATTCAGTTCAAGCCAGTCTATTTAAAATCTCATCTCTTTATATAGTGAATTAATAAAATTTCAATACAATGTAATTTTTAAAAAACTTTACTAATAGAGTGAATCACATGACGAGAATGATTTGTAAAGTTCTTTATTAGAGATGCGATCACTTATCCATTTTCTTATTCAATCGTATCTCTATCTTTTATTGTATAATGTAGATTCAAACCACATAATACAATGGCTATATAATGGGATTCTTTCATTTAAAACGCATAAATACGTCATAAAATGACAAAATTAATGTTTCGTCTTTGGTTTGTATGCTTTGTATCGAAGTTCTTTCATGTAAATAAATTATTTTGTATCTCTTGTAAGATGAGAATTAAAATTCAGATTGATTCCGAATCAACTTGTGTTGTAATGTTGTAATAGAATTCTAAACTGACGCGGTTGATTAGAGAATTTAAATTCCACTTAATATGTGGATTTAAAATTAACTTAAAATCTAATTGTTATCAAGCAATAAAAATAATTTTATAAAAAAAATGTAACTGAAATTGAAATTTCATTCGTCAAATCGATCTATACTGTAAAAATGACTGAGTTACAAGAATATTCGTCTCTATATCGCAATGAATCTGAAAAGCTTGCTAAATTTCTCGATTACAAATCTGTCAATCAACGTTATAGAACCATTATTTTTATTACACGAGAATGTTATGATTTTGGTATTAAGTTAATTTATTAAAACATTTGTAATTGCTAAAGACCATTGGTAAGGCTGTAGATCGTTTCTTTAAAAATCGGTTAAATCGTTAATCGAACTTAGAATCGATTCTCATTTCCGGAGAAACGATTTAATTGTTTTTACAAACGATTTCATATTTTAGAATCAATTCTAAATTTTGGAATCGATTCTAAAGCATATACTAAATATTTAAAAGTCTAAATGTTTTCTGCTTTTGCGTACGTATATGAGAGAATGTAATGGCTGTATTTGTTATTTTTAAAGACTATAAGGCGCATGATGTTATTAAAACTTTAAGCCTATAGTTTGTACTTAACCATTTTATAGTGGTTGATTTTTATTTAATAAGTAGCTGCGCGACGTAGTCGCGCTAAAATCAGGAACGTAAATGACAGTTGTGCAATAACTATCGAATGATCATATGCTAGTTATACTCAGATGGTATTTTATGTGGTATTAGATTACTAAATCAATATGTTTGGTAGGGATTTATGACATTATCACTGGATCTAATTGGAGTATTATAGGTATCTTGGCTTATTTATAAATGACCAGATGAATGTTGAAAGTTACTAAGGTGTCTAAATATATTCAAGATTGTGTCTATGAATGCAAAACTTGAATTGAAATATATACTCAATTAAAATATAATTTCTGAATTTAAAATATGTATGAAAAACAAGGTAAAAGAAGAATAAAAAAGAAAAACGACAAATAATAATAAAAAAATCATCAAGATAAGAAAGATGAGAAAAAAACTTAAACTAAAGTATGAATATTCTAAATAATATAGTAAAAATGGAAAGAAAAGAAAAAAAGAAAAGAAAAAGAAAAAATTATGAAAATATGAAAAGTCTTATTACTATTCATTTTATGATATTAAAAAAAAAGTATAGATTTATTAGCAATTAGTAGTAATATAGCTATTGGATAAAAGTAGTAACAAGTAATAAAAAAAGATAAATGAATTAGATTACTAGGGTAAAAATATAAGATTATAGAAATGATAGTGATAAAAATGTAGAAAATAAGATAAATAATATAACAATTATAGGATTGCAATATTTTAAAAATTTAGTCAGATTATGGTATTAATAATCAGGCCAAGTTTTTAGAAGGGCTGTTCTTTGTGCACATTCTTCAATATGTTCAAGTTCTACACAAAGTGCAGAAGATAGTTGCATATTCAAAATTGATTCATTAAATGGACATAAAATTAATAAATTAGACAACCTTTGTATTCTAGAAAGCATTACATATACACTATTATTTGTGTGCTTTCCTGATAGATCAAGAATTGTTTTGTTGAGAGTACATCCCTGGGATTTAAAATCTTGAATATATATGCAAGTGTTAATGGAAGTTGAAAATGCTGGAATTTTCTGCAAATTTTAGAACTATCAATTTCCAAATAGTGTGTACACAGGCACGTTTGATAGAGTAAATAGGGACTGAAGTATTTCATAAGGGCCAGGTGCTCTGCCAATTAATTCAACAATAACATATTGTTCAATACTATCCCTTAAACTGTCAATTTTAGCAGACAAATTTATCTGCTAAAATCAGTAAAAAACAATTTAATGCGAGTAAAAAAGATTTTATAAAAATCTTTTCCCAAATTGGCTAAACCGATTATTGGAAGCTTTGATCACATGATGGGCAAGTCAATTTTAGTATTGCACGTGCCATAAAATATAAACAAATATTGCATTTTTGTACGACTTGATTTTGTGCTTTCGAAATCATGAATTATTTTACACGAACCTAAATTTTCAGGTTTTTAGGCAGATTAGACCCCTACATTCTTAATCGAAAATAATAATATAGATATTAATTGTAAAATTTTTTATTTAAAATTAAATTCCAATAGCATCAAATCGAAATTTTAGGGTTATCAGTTGATCGATATTTTGTGGGTCGAAATTTAATGTTTTTTGAGTTTAAATTTTAAAGAATGATATGTGTGATATCAACTTTAATATTGTTATTAAAATTGATCAATAAACTGATAAATTAAATATTTTAGTACAAAATTAAATTGCGTACTATTAAAATAAATTTATTTAAAATTTTTTTTTCGTTTGCCATTTTTGGTCCATGGAACTGCTTTGCCCACTCGCCCACCTATCAAAACATCGTTTTTATTCATCCAATGATTTCTTGTTTTTGAGGTGAAAGCTGAGAAAACAATTTCAATTGCTGTTGCAACAGAGCAGCACATTACATGATAGGCACCAAACCTTACTTGTGTTTGGCATTTTGCGATCCATATCCAATTGATTAGTACTTGCCAGCCAAGCACACTACCAGCATGCTTCTCAACAATCTTTCCACACTGCAAGGTGATTTCTTGGTTCCAAACAATGATCTGAAAGTTTAAAATGTTTTGTGGCTTTCGATTGTTTCTCTTTTCCTTTTGAATGGTCTCTTAATTGAACTTTGCTATCATCATTTGTAAAATCAATAAGATCCCAAATGAGATCATTATGAAACTGTTTATGCCCTTGCATGGATTCTAAAATTCTTGTAATAAGATATGCATTAATAATGGTAGTGTCTAGCAGCCAAAAAAAAAGTGGCATCCAATTTCGCCGTATAGTTTGTTGGGTGTTATAGTAGGATCCAATTGGTTAGCAACATCCACACTATTCATATAGTGGTTGTAGCCATCAATTACTTTTGGTATTTTCAATTTTTTTTAGAATCAGATCCAAAAACTGCACGTACCTTCATCACATTGGTACTTGTTTCTCTTGGTCTTTGTCTTTCTCATTCTATTTCCTACTCTTCGTCCACAAGACTGTGTATTGTTGATAGCATAGTAACTGGCCCATTATCTTGCTAGAAATTGCTAACACACCATCAACTTCAATACCCAAACAAATGTCCCAATTAAATTTAATATTTTTATTGACTTTTAATTTTTTTGGAAACTCGGATGCTGTTTTACAGATGGTTTCACAAGCCCCAACTCCCATTTGTTAAAGATGTTGAAAGAGAGGTATATTACTAAAATAATTATCTATATATATATTGTAGGGGAACCGCAAGTATGGAAGTTGACTAACAAGATGAAGGACCAAAGAACCAGTTTGATTAAGATAGTCCACGTGAAGACGGTAGTGGTAGTTTCGCTACTTGTTTGAGCTTTCTTTTTTGGACACATTTAGTGTCTATTGTATCATTATCATTATCTTCATACCCTGATTCTGGGTTACTTAAAACATTTTTACAGTAAGGGGCATGCCATTTATTATGTAATTTTTACTATGGATACATGGTTAGAGGTAGTGATCATGTCTATATCAATTAGTATTAAATAAAATAATTATACTATACATGGGTAGAGGTGGCTACTAAGTAAAAAATATTACATAATAAATGGCACACCCCTAAGTCAAAATTGGCACATATTTCATCTAAATTTTCAAAACAAGATGACGATAATGAACTTGAAAGTAAATTTGATGATGACGACAATGACGAACTTAAAGGTAAACTTGATGACAACGATGACAAACTTGGCACAGCTGATTTTTTTGCATTTGGGGCATAGGTTTATTTTATTTTATTTTTTTTTTTAGTGATGTGCAGGACAATTTTGTAGCAAGAAAATTTTGGGTGTAATTTTAGCTTAAGGAAATGGAGGTGAGGCTTAGAAAATTAGGTGCATGTGCACAAAAACCGGGTAAAAAAATTTTAGTGAACAAATTTGTTCTCTAGACAGTTTAAAGAATATTGTTTCTATGTGAAAATAATTCATCAATTGAACTTATATCATATACAATTTGGCAAAGAATTCCTAGTGTACCATTAGCCAAATTATCTTTAATACATATATTGACTGTTAAAATGACTCTCATATTAATTGTTAATAGTAAAATTCTACAAAGTGCATTCTCTTTAGTATCAAATACTAATAAAAACTTTAAATGAGATTTCTAGTAAATGCTTTTCGATTATAAGTATCCTGTACAAAGAGTAGATAATAGGCACTAGTCGAAATATTGCCACTCGTTATAATGAATATTATAAGTTTTCAAGCCAAATGTATAACGATTTTTATTGCCTTTATTATAAGTTGAATAATTGCTGTTTGGCGGCAATCGCTGCCACTCGGCAATCATTCGCCACTCTAAAAATCAGCATGAAATCGTAAATTGGAATCAAAATAGAATTTTCATGACCATTCGTAAATAAATCATTAAAAGTAGCACAGTATATTCGTTTTAAATCGTTAAAATAGTCATAACATTCAATTATTTAAACATCAGAATCGGTAAAAAATCGAAATAGAATTTTTGTAACTATTCATAAATAAATCGTTAAAAGTAGCACAGTACATTTGTTTTAAATCATTAAAATAGCCATAACAGATTAACAATTGTTTATATAAACATAAAATCGATAAAAATCGAAACAAAAAATTCGTAACTATTCGTTAAAAGTAATACAGTACAATTGTTTTAAATCGTTAAAATAGTTATAAAAATCATTTATTTAAATATAAAATTGATAAAAATCGTTAGAAATCAGGGTTAAAAGATACTATTATATAAATCATTATAAAATATATTAAAAAACAAAAAACTAAAAAAACAATTTTAAAAAAATTATTCTTTAGGTGCTTCTTCTGCAGATACCACAGACTTATTATCCGAATCTTCGCTTGTATATTCTGCAGTGTTTTTAAGTGCACCACGAATTTTGCCCATACTGCACTTTCGCCGATTCTGTACTCTCGTTTTCTTGAGGACAAAACTTGTTTATCATAGTCACCACTATAAAATCAGCCTCTTTTCGCTGGTCTTTCCACAGGGGCATCTTCCAGTTCTTTTCTTTTGTTTGTTGCTTTTCCTTTTCTGTTGCTTTCCCTTTTTCCGTTGCTTTCCCTTTTTTCGTTGCTTTGCCTTTATTAGTTTCTGTGCTTTTATCAGGTTCCGTGCCTTTATCAGTTTCTGTGCCTTTTTCCACCGCTTTGCTTTTTTCCACCACTTTGCTTTTTTTCGCCGAATTGCTTTTTTCCGCTACTTTGTTTTTTTCTGCTTCTATGCTTTTTTCTGCCGCTTTACTTTTTCTACTGCTTTACTTTTTTCTGCTGCTTTGCTTTTTTCTGCTGCTTTGCTTTTTTCTGCTTCTATGCTTTTTAATGCTTCTTTGATTTTTCTTCTTTTTTGTTCTTTCATACAATCATGTACAACTTTTTCTTCTTCAGAAACGTAGGCCCAATCAGATAAATTGTCAGGTCTAGCTACATCATAAAAGAACGCATTATTATCATAATATTGTTTCCTCGTTTGTTGTGATGATGAGTTCTTTTTTGCTTGTTCATCCAAAGTTTTTTTTAACAAATTTTATAACTATAAAAATATCGTTAGTATTATTAAAATAGTTAGTATGATTAATTGAAATTTATGATTTCTATGATTGTTGAAATTTAGCAATAATTTGATTAAAAATCAATTTATTTCATCAGAATGCCATGTATAATTATACACATTAGCATTTCTTTACTTGTTGTCTTCAGCATCAGTCTTACTTATTTCTGGCAAGTGTATTTCAGTCCTTGAAAGTAAATTCATCAACCCTTTCGCTCATATTTAATGATTTGTTTTGCTTGTCGTTCATATAGCGATTGTGCGGCTTTAATTCTTCGTGCTTTTTTCTGTAGCAAAAAATATATAAATGCATTAAATAAAAAATAATTATAATATAAACAGGCATGTTTTAGATTTTAATATTTATACTTACCGAACTTAACCTGCAGGCTAAGTTCGGTAAGTTATAAATATTAAAATCCAAAAACTGGTTTTTTTTTAAAATAATAACATAAAATTTTCATAATTCATTTATCCTATTATTGGCATGAAGACGTCGATTGTCTTCATCTATTTTTCCTTGCTCAACTTTCAGATACTGGCCCTTTGGTGTCAGTGTAAAGCACCTAACCAATCCCAAATCTCTTTTCGGGTAGGAGTGAAAGTCAGCGCCAACAATCGTTCTAACTCCAGAATTAGTTTGTTAAGAATTTGTTTATTGTTCAGACTCAAAAAAACTTTATCAATGTTTAGTTGATATTTGCGCGGGATCGTTTTTAATAAAATTATCATCTCAGCCTATTAAAAATGAAGAAAAATAATTAAATCAAAAAAATGGAAAAAAATTTAAATTGTCAAAAAAAAACATTAAAAATCATAAAAAAAATTTTTCGAAAAAAATTATAAAAAAGAAATCGTATAAAAAATATTAAAAATTCACAAAAAAGAAAATCGTAAGGTTAAAATCGTAAAAAAAATCAATCAAAAGATAAAAATAAATTATTAAAAGGAAATAATTGTAAAATGAAATTGTAAAAATTTTAAAATTTGTAAAAAAATCAATAAAGCATAAATAAAAATCATAAAAAAAATCATAAAAAATTAAAAAGAAAATTGAAAACGTAATAATTAATAGATAGGATTTAGGTGTACTACTAGTAGTACTTTGTACTATATGGTGATACCATTTAAGGCCAATTATTGACTAATTTTAATAATAAAAAATCTATTAAAATATTTTTGCAAGATACTTTGGGTAAATCGCATTATGTAAAAAAATATCATATCTTTAAACAGTCTTTTAAATTTTTTAGAGACCTTTGAAACTTGGCTATTTTTAGTCGTTTTACTAGTAAATTTTACTTATAAATTTTATATTAAAAACTACATTTATTTTTTTAAACTTATATTACTCTTAATCTATTGGCTTAAATGTTGATAAATTTCATAAATTAGAATTAAAAGTTAGTTTTTAACAACTTCTGATAAATTTAAACAAAATTTATTTAATAAAATTGGTTTAAAATTATGGTTAAAAAACTAATGAGCCTATATAAAATACTAAAATAGTAATAATTTTTAACTAACAGCTTACAAATCTTTATAGTAGAAATAATATTTTTTATAATATAACTAATAATAAAACTTTTAATATAGTAAGCTATAAACATTTTTTATATAATTTAAATTTAAATTTACTAATTCTATTAAAAAAATTTATAAAAAATTTAGCATTTATAGTGTACTACACATAGTACATTTGAAGCAACAAAAAATAGCAGTTACAAAGGAATTTTTTTTTAAACAAATTTTTTATTAATATTAAAAAAAATTCTGCCAAACTAAACTATAGTATTGATCAGATTTTTGTATACAAAAATTATTTATATATATATTTTTCTAGTTTTTTAACCTATTCTTCTAACTGTACTACCAGTAGTCTTTATGCCTAAATTCTATCCATTAAAAGATATAAACCGTAAAATAAATTAAAAATCGTAAATAAATATAAAAAAATCAAATTGTTAAAAAGAAAAAAAACGTAAAAAAAAGTTAATCATAAAAGATAAAAATAACTGAAAAATCACAAACAAAATTAAAAATTGTAAAAATTTGTATTAAACTTACCCGAGCTTCTTTCGGTTCAAAAGATCTTTTTGCACTTAGTTGAGATGGTGTATTTTAGAACTACTTTTACTATCATTACCATCATATAATTCACCTTCACTTTCACTTTTTATGCTTTCTGAAATCATTGATCCTGCAGTTTTGGATTGCAGGTCTGATTCCTTGTCAAAACTTTCGTTGATAATGATTAGAGCCTCAATTTCTTCTTTGGCTTGTTTGTTTTCAGCCTCCAAATCAGCTACTCGGCACTTTAACTTTACAATTTCTTCACACAAACTTTCATTTTCTATAAAAATAGGTAATAAAAACAAAAGATTAACAAAATAAACCATACAAAAATGAGAAAGATAATCAAAATTATCATAACTTTTGGCTGCCATTTTCCAACATATATGTTGGGAAACAGCAGCCAAAATTTTTTATAACTAAATTGATTATAAAACCAGCTTCCGACTCTTCAAATGACTTTTATCATTGAATATTTTGTTGTTTTTCTTTGTACATGCTTTCTGGCAATCGAAGTGATGGATATCTTTGCTTTAAGTTGGATAAAGCAGAAGTTAATTCAGGTGATAAGATAATAACAGGTGAAGTTGGATGACTAAAAGTTGATTTTGTAGGAGAAGTAGTCAAATGAACAGCAGGTGTTGAAGGTCTAGCAAGTGGTGAAGATCGAACAGGAGAATGTAGTGAAGATCGAATGGGCGAATGTGGTGCAAATCAAACAGGAGAATGTGGTGCAAATCGAACAGGAGAATTTTGAGTTGTAGAAGTGCTAGTTTGACGAAGTCCAGTTGAAGGTAAAGTTTCGGATGAAGGTAAAGTTTTAGATAAAGGTAAAGGATTTTCAGTTAAAGGTTCAATTACAATGAGAGGTTCTTGTTGTTGACTTTTGGATGTATCACATTTTAAAGGTTTTCATTGTTTTTTTGGTCGTTTTGACATTGTAAAAAAAAATATTGAAAAAATATTTGAGAAGTGTAAAGAAAAAAAATATATCGAAAGAAATATTTGAGAAGAAAAATGGTAGGTTATAAGTATTCAAAAGAAAAAAAGAGTTTGGTTTAGTAACGAAAAAAAAGAGGTTGGTTTAGTGACGAAAAAAAAAATTAAAGTTGCAGAAAAAAATTCGTAGAGAAAAGTCTTAACTTTTATAGATTTCATTCGATCTTTGATTTTGTATACAATTGTATTGTTTGCAATTTTGTTTAAATCTTTGACATTATTGAAACTTATAGCGGAGATATTATACAGTCATCATATTTGTGATCAATTCATGATCATGTGATAGACATTCGAAATCCTAAAGAAAACCTGATTTTATACATTTTACAGTAATCGATCGGGTCTTTGATTAATTAAGTTCATCTTATGCAATCAATCGAATCTTATACAATCAAGACAATCAAGTTAAACAAATTGTGTAAAAAATTAAACAATAACAAAATTTAATTTAATCCTGCATAATACTGTAATAGTTCTAATGTTGTCGAATTTTTTATTACACAATGAGAAATTTTTAATATGCCGAAAATAATAGTTTTTTTTATTTGCTAAAACAAGTGATTTAATTATGCATTGTTCGCAAATAAGAACTAAGTTATTTTAATATATTGTTAATATGTTTTGTCATTAGAGACTATTATTACGCTTTGCAAAATGATATACTTTTGTTCAAATTTTTAGATTTGCAAACTTGATTGTTATCTGATTTGACGTACTTTTGATCACTAATTGCATGATTGTAAAAGATTGTAAAGTGTATTTTTTTGCTAATTCAATATAAATATGTTTTTTTATTGACTATATTTATGTTTACTAAAAAATATTGCGAAGCAATTGGTCAACAATCAGGTGATTGTTCAAGCGATTGTCAGTGATCTATCAATTTGCAAATCGCAATAATCAAACTATGCATTATTCGTATTTTTTGAAGGTTGATTTTTGACATAGTTGCTCTTTGTATTGTTATTTTATAATACTGAACAAAAATAATCAATATTGAATCATATAAAAATCATCAATTTTCGTTTTGCAAAAAGCTATTGTCTTTTGCAAATTCCATCTTCATTAATTATTAATATGTCATCAAAAAAATGACCACTTTCGTCTTTATTAAATGAAGAAGTTGTATCAAAACCACCACAAAAAAATATAAAACAAAGAAGAAAGGTTATATGTAATTGCGATAAGTGCAATGTATCGCTTGTCGATTATAGAACGAAAGTTGCTCATGAAAGTAGGATACAACAACCACCAAAAAGACAAAGTTCGGAATTATCATCACAAGAACAAAAAAAATGGGTGGTCCAAGTTCTTCACAGGATTTAAAAGAAGAAATTGAAGAAATTGAAGAAGTTACTGACACTTTAGTGTCTGATGTGAATGAATATATTTTTAAGCCCAGAGTTAGAAATCTGGCGTTAAATAGGATTATGTCTTTTAATGTTGATTACAAATATTCAGCAAGTGAAGAGTTTGGTTCAAATTCAGCAGTTGAAGATGAGTTTGATGAAACACTCAATGTGTATACCAAAGATGACAACTTTTCTGAAACTAGCACTGAATCTGATGAAAGTTCTGATAATGGCGATAATGTTTTTTGAAATGCTACGAGAAACGACAATCGATTTACATAGATACTTTTATGGATCATGAACTTCAAAATACAGTATAATATATCGGAAGGTGCAATTGAAGCGCTTCTAAAGTTTATGAAATTAGTACTAATTGTAGTTGGTGGTATCAAATTTAACAACTTTTCTACATCCAAGTATAAAGTGAACAAAGCACTTGGAATGTCTGACGAATTTATTAGTTTTGGTCATATCCTAAATGTCATAAACTATACAAGGAGGAAGAAGTGATAAAGTTTAAGCATAATAACCAGGTGTCGATTATGAGTTGTACCCATATAGAATTTCCTAATTCGAAAATTAGAAAAAACAAGATTTGCGGCACTAATTTATCAACGCAATTTAAATTGTTAGATGGAAGATCATAAATTGACCAGAGTTGATTTTTCCTTACAGCCCAATTAGACACCAATTGGATAACATGTACCAGCGTCCAGGTTTTGAGAATAGTCTTCGGCATTGAGTAAATCGTTCAAGCTATGATGATATTTTATGCGATATTTATGATGGTAAAATTTAGAAAACCTTTAAAGATGAACCATTCGGCAAAAATTCGGCGCTATTTTTATGTAATGAAAAAGCGGATTCATATTTGGGATTGATAGTAAACCTTGATTGGTTTCAACTATTTGATGGTGTATTCATAGTACTCATGTAGGACCCCAGACATCTCTCATATAGATCATAACTAGATTTTAGCCAATTTTGACCTAATTTGCTGAAAATGACAAAATCTATTTATTTAAATAACTTTTGATCCAGTAATCAGAATTGAATGAACTTTTTTTGTTAGATGCGCCTCACTGAGAGCTTCATTTTTAAAAAAAATTCATTCAAATTGGACCACTGGATGCCAAGATAATTGCAAAAACTGATTTTTTGCTTTTCAAATTTCGGGGGTTTTTGCTGAAATGCGTAACTTATGACCTCTGTACTACATGTTCGGGGTCCTACTCATGTATTATATGCATCCATTGCAAATCTGCCATGTGATATTCGATTTAAGCATGAAAATATATTAGTTTAGGCATATTACCCGGGCTGGATGAAGTAAGTTTGCATAAAATAAACCATTATCTTTCCCAGTTGTTAACGAATCAGAGTCCTTTTGGTGTAGTGCGGCACTAAATTCAACAGCCTAGTTTTCAGAAGGAAGAACGATTTGTGCTGCTTTGATACTAATTTTATGTAATATTCCAGCTGTTCGAAAGTTATGTGGACATATATCAGCATTAGTATCATGTCATCATTGCGAGAAAAGTGCTAATTACATTAACAGACATTTTAATTTCAGCGGTATGCAAAATATGGATGAATGGTTCATTCAAAAAGATTTAGCAGTACATCAGGAAAAGGCTTTTGAATGGAAACATTGTAGGTCTGATGCTGAAAGAAAGCATTTTGTTAAAGACAATAAAGTTCGATAGTCAGAATTACTTTGTCTAAATTATTTTAACCCTATTCGTCATGTTATCGTTGATCCTATGCATTGCCTTTTTTGGGCATTGCTAAGTGGATTGTTAAGCAAATGTGGATCGATGAAGGCAAATTGACCCAAAATATGCTTTTACAAGGTGAATAGGATCCAATTCCATCAGATATCAGCTGGATTCCAGGGAATGTGAGCAGTGGAGATGGATTTTTGAATTTTACAGCTGATCAGTGGCGAAATTTTTTTACAATTTATGCTACTGTTGTTCTCTGGGAACACCTTTTGAATAATGATCGGCAAATTTTAACACAATTTGTAAAAATTCGCCAGATCTTAGTATCCCGAATAATAGAGTACAACCTAATGAATGAAACTCACGAAAGGTTGATCAATTTGATAAAACTTATAGAAAGAAAATATAGGCCCAAAAAATTACTCCTAATCTACATCTTTCGCTACATTTATGTGAATGTGCACAGGATTATGGTCTACTATATTCCTTTTAGTATTTTTTATTCAAAAGGATGAATAGAATATTAGAGTCTTTGCCAAATAGCAATTGAAAAATAGAACCTGAATTAATATAAAACTAATGAATGATAGTCACATTGTTAGCTTAATAGCTGCATCTGAAGGAAGTAGTGTCACTTTTGGATGCAAATCAGTTTTCTTTTGATGAAATGCATAGGTTTTTATTTAATACGTATAATATTCAAAAATCAGTTATTACTAGTTCAGAACGATTTCCTGGCGAGTTATTACTACCTCAATGACAAAAGTTAATAATTCCTGCTGATTTATTGGACTTGATAGTAGAATATTATACTGCGACTTATGAAATTTGAGTTTTAGAAAACCTTGTTCTTAACCGGCAGACCAATATAGAAGATGCAGAATAGTATCAGAAATATTTGGTTCTGGCATGTCTTCTCAGCATGTAAAAAGTTCGTATGCTTTGGTCCAGTTTGTGAATCAAGATGGAAGTATTGTTTTGTATCCCAGACAAGTCCAATATTTCATTAGTCATTCAGTAAATTTACCAAATGGGTTTATTGAACACAAATTGGCATACATCAAATAGTATAAGCCTGTAAGTTCAGCAGCAACTCGATTTTATTTTAGCAGCAATGATGATGCTGAAACATGTAATGTCGAACTTTGGGACACTCAATTTTATCCAATTCATTCTGAATGCATTATTCCAATATGTAACATTTTTAGTCGATTTATACTATTCAAGTATAAAATATTAGATAGACAAATTCTTGAAAATATTTAGCTGTAATTCCTTTAAATCATAAATTTAATATTTAATATATTTAATCTAAATTTAGTAATTAATAATGTGATTTTTAGACTATTTTTACTGATTTTTTAATTTACATTGACTTATATTGTTTACATTCGATTGCAATCATTCAAGTTCACATTGATAAAATTATATCAATATCCATCTTATTTAAAAATTTCTTTGATATATATGAATTATATGTTTTATTTGATAAAACTTATACAAATTGATAAAATAGCTGAAATTATACGATTTATATAATTTATAAAAATGATAAGATTCAGCTACTGATTTTTTTCTATTTTTGCTAATTTTTTTCAATTTTTATTTATAAAAATCAGTAAATAAACGGATATTATATCAAATTTGCTTTTTAAATATTCGGTTATAGCTGAATATTAATCGATTTTTCTCTTTTAATACTGATTTGTATATGAACCTTGTAGTGCTGAATTTTGATATTTCAACTAGTGAGGTTGATTGTTATCATAAGCATACTCTTTTACAGCTTTAAGATTAAGCTGAATTCAAAGATCATTGTACATTACAAGAAGCAGCATTTCTCTATTTCTTTGAATTGACTATACTATCTCCAAGAATTCATGATTGTAAGACTGATATTTGAATTTCTGAAAGATTACCATAACACATGTTTTCAAGTATATTTGCATAAAAGGAGTCATCTATTTAACACATTGGAGTTTTTAACTGAATGGCATATTTAATATTTAACCAAAGGCTTCTTCTAGTCATATTGGCAACAGCTCAAGAATCAATTGATAACGGATCAATATTGTGCTTTTGCTTTGTGGTTTTTGAAGATTCAGAAAAAAAATATGTGATTTTATTAGGTATATATAATGCTTTGTCCAAAACAGGCGGTAATTGCATAAAATCTTCAGCAAATAAAATATTATTTTAGCAAATGGTGTAGAACTACTGTACTGTACTAAGTAAAAGAACCTGAGTCTAATACAAAATCCCTGTCAAAAATTTACAAAGTACCTATGGGTATCTCATTCGATAGCAGGTATTTTGTGCAGCGGGATCTTTTGATAGGGGGTATTTTGTGTGGGAGTATTTGTTGGGGTGTCATATGGATTACTGTTAATCATGCAAAATATTGCACTTATTTTTTAATTGAAAACAGTTTGTCTGAACTGTTTCAAAATGGCTATATTTAAATTTTTTCTAAAAAATTGCTTTTTTTTTTAAAAAAAAAACCACTTTAAAAAAATAATTTTTTTAGTTGTGGGCAGTATTTAAAAAAATTATAGAATGTGAATTAGTATGAAGGAGAAGCAAGCCAATAGAGGAGCCTATTAAGCCTAGTCATCTTTATTATTGGGCTTGTAATAGAATTGTTTCACTTTACCACACACA
Organism: Gigaspora rosea; assembly: GCA_003550325.1. Lineage (NCBI taxonomy): Eukaryota > Fungi > Glomeromycota > Glomeromycetes > Diversisporales > Gigasporaceae > Gigaspora > Gigaspora rosea. Next base: position 40,762 of record QKWP01001214.1, on the reverse strand, counting down.
TTCTGACGGCAATTATCCTGGTAGATTAAAAAAAAAATTGTTCCGCATTTTTTTTTAACTAAAAAGGGTTTCTTTTTTAATAGTTAAATCACATTGTTGCAGTTTGCATAATTTTGTGACCCCTTATGATTAATTTTTTTTATTGATTGCGATCACGATAACGATCACAATTAAATCACGATATATGTCGTGTATAAGACCCTCCCATATAAAAAACTTCTAACAAAATACTAGGGTGTTATACAGACTAATAGATTTTTATGTTACACTATTGTATCGCATCCACTATTGTTAAGGCGCTACAATGATGTTTATTAAGCACAATCGTTTTTATTCAAGAAATATCAGAAGTTAAAGTTTGATCTTACAGATTGAATCTCTTATAATAGACTTTACATTATATTATTGTTCTATTATGAGATATTACTAATTACGATTTACCCTAAATCTATCAGATATTATTAAATTCATATAAAAATTGATCTTTTAAATATTTTAAAATGTATCAACTTATTTAGACTCGATAGAAATTTTCACTAGTTATTTATATAAAGTCAAAGAATAAGGCTATATTTTCATTTTTTTATTAATATGTGGGTTCTAAGCATTCGTCTTATAGAATACTGAATTAGGACAAAAAATTATCTTAAAAATATAATAGAAATATGATTTTTTTTTTAAAAAAAAGCGATCTTTAAGAGTAGAGGGTACATAGATCATTTTTATATAGTTTTATATGGTATTTTGAAAATTTCATATAAAATTGATATATGCTACTAATAAAACTTTTTTAAATTACAACTAATTTTTTATTAAAATTTTATAAAATATAAATAAAACAATTTATCTATTATGATAAAATTTTGAACTATTATTATATTTTAAAAAAATATACTTGTATATATTATAAAGATTTATGGGTTGGCCAAAAATTTTCTGGGTTGCACAAAATTGCTAATGCTGATTGGTCAATTTACGTAAATTTATAAGTTAGTTTTATTACTAAATTTTAATACCCAATCTTTAAAATTTCATATCTTACTAAGTTTTTACCCAATTTTAATAAATTAGAATCAGAAAAACCTGCTCTACAAACTTGGCTTAAAATATGATTAGTTTATTTATTATAATTTTTCATAAAATTAAATATAAAAAAAATTTACCATTAAGTTTATATATAATTTTAAAATAGTATTCTCTACCCTTAAAAATATTTTAGTTTTTATAATAGTTAAATACGGTATATAGGTTAAAGTTGCTCTCAAGTACTTATACCTCGATTACTAGCAAATCTTATTGAGATGCTACAATATACCCGGGTCTTTTACAAAATCCTGGATCAAATAATTGCAAAGTACCCTGGTATTATACTTGGTGAAAAAAAAGATGCTATGTAAAATACCCAGATCTTTTGTCAAAAGGGGGATCTTTTGCTTAGTACAGTATGGTATTATTTGTTTTTATTTTTATTGTAAAAGCATGAAAATGGGCAAGGAGATTTTGTTCAATCATTGAGGTTTCATCTATTATTGATACTCTATTTTAGACCAATATTCTTAATACTAATATAGATATTCTTCTAATAAATTAAAATAAACATTTTTGTTTTTATTAAAACCAAATCAATATGCAGAATAAATAGTATTTCCACATATATTTATTGTTGCATTTCCAGTAGGAGCTAAAACTATAAAAGTATCACTTTGCAAAATATATTCAAAATATGAACAAATTGCATGGATAACTTTAGACTTTCCAGTTCTACCAGTACCAGTAAGATAAAGCAACAACTGAGTAGGTTTACTATTAATTGATAATCCATCTATCAACTGGAGAATGGCGAAATGTGCCGTGTTCTATCTAAAATTTTTTCTTACTAAGTTAATGATAAATGTCCACTAATTGGAAGTTGTAAAGCTCGTCGAGGCACATCTAACAGTAGTTAGATCATCCAAATCAGTCCAGTGGATGGCGAGTTATCATCAAAAAACGATTGGCTGACTATAAAAATTTGTGATGGAAATTACATATGAAAATCACTATAGGCTAAATATGGCATGCTTCCATCTAAAACTTTTTTCTTACTAAGTTAATGATACATGCCCACTAATTGAAAGTTGTAAAGCTCGTCGAGATGCATCTAACGTTGGTTAGATCATCCGAATCGGCCCAGTGGATGGCAAGATATTTTCAAAAAACGATTGGCCAACTACATAAAATCTCTATGTAAACAATGTTTGTTTATATAGAGATTTTATATAGTCAGCCAATCGTTTTTTGACGATATCTCGCCATCCACTAGGCCGATTCAGATGATCTAACCACTGTTAGATGCGTCTTGATGAGCTCTACAACTTTTAATTAGTGGACATTTATCATTAACTTAGTAGAAAAAAGTTTTAGATGGTAGCACGCCACATTTCGCCTATAGTGATTTTCATATGTAATTTTCGGTACAGATTTTTATATTAGTTGTCCAATCGTTTTTTGATGATAACTCGGCATCCACTAGGCCGATTTGGATTATCTAACCACCATTAGATGCGTCTCGACGAGCTCTACAACTTTCCATTAGTGGACATGTATCATTAACTTAGTAAGAAAAAATTTTAGATAGAAGCACACCACATTTCGCTATTCTTCAATTGACAGGTGGATTATCAATTAAATAATTGTTTATTTCTTTTACTATGTTCTCAGAATAAAAAATAAGTCTTTTTTTGCTCATTATTTAAGTCAGATAAAAAGAGCTTTAAAGGATCTATATTTTCTGTATAGTAATATTTGATGAAGTGTTTTTGGAATTGTTATACAAAATATTTGTATAAGTGTTCATTGATATATCATGCATTTTGCTAATAGAGTTATTATTATTTTGCTATGTTGTTTTGTGAGAGAAGATTGGACTTTGCCAAATTTTTAATAAATCATTATCATATATATTGCTTAAGCATATAGTTTCTGTTTTTTTTTTAACAGTCTTGCTGGTGTTATTTTTAGTGATTTATAATGACCGTAGTTGTTACTTATTTTCTACCATTACAATCTGACTACCCTGGCTTTTTGCTTTCACAATGGCCAGAAGCGACCTGTTTTCACTGACCGCTACAGTGGCCAGAAATCTTCGCAGCCAGTTTTCAGACTGCTTGTGCCACGAGTTCAAATAGTATCTTGTAATATCCAGACTTAGGCCTTATATTACTTCTCATAACTTTGGTTATTCCAAATTATGGTTCTGGTACAGCCCTCGTCGTCGTAACCTTGATTGTGGATCGCTGCCCATTCTAGGATCCTAATTTGGTCTAGCCCGGCTGGCTTTCTTAAAATCGCTGCCACTTGGATTTGAACTATCAACCTTGCGATTTGTAACCTTGGAGTATAACCGTTATACTATTGGACCCAAGGTCATAGTTTCTGTTTTAAGTAATTAATAAAATTAATATTGTTTGGTATTGATAAATTTTTTAAAGAAAATCTGCCTCGAATTTGTAAGAAATTCATAGCAAAATCAACTATTTTAGTATTTTTTAGTCCAGATCTGATAATTACTTTAGGATAGAACTTTAGTATACTGTTATTAGAATTATCATCTATTAATAAAATATCATTATCATCATAAAAGTCTTGGTTTTCATAAGTATTATACCCAGGGATAGAACAATCTATACGGTAATTTTTTGCAAGAATTGAATCTTGCAATACATTTTTATGTAGTTTGTGATCAAGTGCTGTTTCTTCAGCACATCTATAAGTAATTCTATATTATAGATTATAGATTTTAAGCATCAAGATAAAAAAGAGCTATTTGAAAAAGCTTGACATGCTTTAGACCAGGAGTCATAATTTTCACAAAGGTCTTGAACAGTTTCTCAGGGTTTAAATAGTATAGGAATACATAAACCATTCATTCAGAATTTTCTATATTTTTATTTTTAGATAATTCTTTGCCACTAGAACCTCTTTGACTATATAATTGAATATGTGTATCATATTGAGGATGTTAAGTATTTATAAGATTGTGATTATTATCAGAATTGTATTTACTTCTATAAAAAAAAACGTGATCAACACGTGATCTGCTTTTTCTTGAGTATTGACTCGATAGTGCTGAAGTTCATAAGAATTAATTGGAGTTTTTCTAAGAACAGATGCATAAGCATAAAGGCACATATTACACAATAATTTACCTCGAAGCTGATAATCAATACAAAATTTATAGCAGTTAATTTATCATTATAAGAAGATATTATAAATGATTCAGGTGTTTCTTCATCCAATTCAATATTGATATTAATGTTATTATCTGGAGATTAATAAAGATTGTTCCACTCTTTCAAAAAATAAAACTCAAATGTTTAAAGACGAATTGATGCAAATTTGTTTAGAGTATAATAATTACAAATACTCAATAAGTAAGCAGAAACTTGAGGACCTGTAAGTTCCATTTGACCAACTGTTTTGTTAAGAAACTTAGTAATAAGTTTGCGAGATTTATCCTCAAAATTATATAAAGTTTCATTATGTGATTGGGTTAAAAAATTTCCAAGATAGATGCACAGATTAAGAAAGAGCTATGTGTACTAATATCTGATTTAGTTATGTAATTAGTAATATAATAAATGTAAGCTAGAACAAGTTTTCTAGCAGATATAAATTTAATATTATTGTTTTCTCTACATACAGCTGTTATATAAGGGTCATAATTGTTAATAAAGGCACTTGTACGTTGAACAGTTTTGTTCAGGAAAGATAATGCCAGGATCTACAAGTTCTCTAGAAAAGTCTAAGCGACAATGCTTATGTAATCCACGGTTATAATTTTTGCAAGTGTGCGTACAATGATAAAAAAGAGTACATTTACAAATTGCAAGCAAATCCTTACAAAGTTCTTTATCAAAGTTAGATGATTTAGGATCAAATATAGATAGAAAAAATAGATGTATTCACTTTTTAAGCGTAGTTTTAAGAGCTTTATATTCAGCTTAAATTGTATCATCATTAATAAGCTCATTTTTTAAATGATAACCAATATCTTCTGAACAATATCATTAATATATTGCATAACGCATTGGCAGAATTTATTATTATTTTTAAGTTTTTGTTATAATGATAATAGGTCATGAGCTCCATAAAGCCAAATAAGTATATGATAATAAGATGTACTATGATCTTGATATTCAACTATACCATAATAATTTTTTATTAATCCAAATATACCATCATCTTTTTTTTTATACCAAATTAAGGTATTTCTAATTGTCTGAATTGTAATATCAAAATATTTAGCAACAGCTATAGAGTCAAGATATGCAAGTTGTGCTCATTCTGAAGCTTTTAGAAAATTTTCAGGAGTAAGATTTAGAAGATCAATTTTACTTCCAGCAAACATCATAGCAATGGGACTATAAAGATCAGCAGGATTTATTGTTATAAATAATAAAGGTGTACCATCTCGCATAATAATAGCATGTATCTATTGTGCATATATAAATGTGATTAATAAGATGCCATTAGTTTGAAACTAGCAGAATTGATATTTTTAAGCAATTCTACTATAGCAGGATTGCTAATTGATTGTTTATCCTAAATTTGTTTAATAGCAAATTCAATATCTTCAGATTAAAGTTGCTAATCAAGTAAAGCAATTATTTCTTGTTAGATTGAAGGCTTCTGTTGATACTTCTCATTGTTGTAAAATATTAAAAATAATGAAAGGAAATGATTTGTGCTATCTGAACTTTGGATCATGGTGTTGCATAAAATAATTAGCATATTTTTTTAATGAAATATGAGATAATTGACCTTTATGACCACCAACACTATATGGAAAGAGAACTAGAAATTCTGCAGGAAAAAGAGTTAAATTTTTATATTCATTTAAAGGCTTTTTATATTTATTTAAAGGCTTATTATTATGTAGAACATGTAATACATGTGATTGGATTGGTTTATTCTCTGTTTTAAATATATTTTCATTTGAAGTTGATTCTTGAATATGGAAATTTGGATTATTAATGAGCTTTTAAAAGAGAGCAAAGTAAGCTCTTTCTGAGTAATTGGTATATTATTAACATTTATTATTCTAGAAGATTTAAGTTCATCAGTACTACTACTTAAATTACTATTAATAAATTTTTTTGGTTCATTCTTGCTAATAATAAGGTTTTCATCTTTATCATTATCACTTTCACTATCAGAATCTTGATGATCCAATAAAGAATCATTTGTATAGCCAGTATAGTGTTCTGTTTTTAGTGAATTAATGTCTACAATTGTAGTTGTTAAAGCTAAAGCTTCAGGAGTTTCCCCTTCAAGTAGAATATTTAATTGCTGATCTGAATAAGATCTGCAGAATTTTTATATTTGAATTTGGGGGATTTACACTAGATTTACTATGTTTTTATTATATGCTGAAATCTTTCAATTACCTTGTTTACATGGAATTTATATAGTAATCTGATCATTTTTTAGTGATATCTCAGCGTAAACTAGGCCAATTTGAATGATCTAACTACCATTAGATGCGTCTTAGTGAGCTCTACAACTTTCAATTAATTAACTTGAGCTGTTAGCTTAATAAAACCACTTACCATAGTAGTAGTTGTAAGATTTCAGCATATAATAAAAGTTTATATTGTACTATCCCCAAAATTTACTATTGTCCCAATATAGTAATTTTGCAGATCTTATTCAGATTATCAATTAAATTATTTTTATCAAATTTAAACTTATTTTTAAATAATTTATTATGGGTAAAAAGCCACTAAAGCGCAGTTGCTACCTTGCTTTTTCAAACTTGAAGTATTTTTTTGAGATGATGTTGAGGAGGGGTTCATTTTTCAATAAATACTACTTTTATATATTCACAAAGCTTAAATATTAATAAAGGTAAAACATCAACTAAAGAACTTGGATTTTGAGATAATGTTATAACATGCCCTTTAAGCTTGTAGTAAGTATATTTTCTTTTTGTTATTTGTATAAGATTTATATAAAGATATCCAGGTAAAACGAAAGGTGCTCTGGAATTGTTAGTATGCAGAAGTAGATCCAATCTACATGTTGGCTAATAATAGTGGTGGAGTCTTCTGCTTTTTGAAATAATTACGACAAGAATTACAAATTTGCAAATAGAATAGGTCATAATGATTATTAGAATTATCAAGATGGTCAGGAGTATATATAAATCCAGAACAGTCAAGAAGAATATTCAATCCACTAGCAGTAATGTAAGGATGATTATAGTTGAAATCAATTTCAAATGATGTTATCAGTAAGGTCTGATGGTACTTTAAGTAAATAAAAATTAATTTCTTGTATAGAAATTATTTTGTACTTTTGTAATTATAAATGCCTGAGCAGACTGCGCATGGCAATTCACATAATTTATTAAGATTAATCTTATTTCGAAATTCTGTTAATGCATCTTTAGCTATTTCTTTTTTAATAGATTGGGCCATTTATCAAATTGTTGATTAACCTTTTCAAAGTCTTTATTTAATTCCATAATATGCAAAGGAATACCTAAACTATTAGCTTGATGGTCCTTTGCGAGTTGAGCTTTGATATTCTTCTTTTTTTGAAAAACATTTAGATTTATATTTAATAATTTTCAGACTTGAGATTTCTTATGTAATAAAACTATTAGCTCACGATTCTTTCTTTTTTTAGCTTCACCTCTAGTTTCTATAATGACTATAGTATGTTTTGAGCTAGAGTTAATTTTTAAGTTAAAAAGTAATATATAAGTTACAAATAAGAGGTTAATAAACAACATAGTTATTTTATACTTTACAACAGGTAATGAAATATTTTTTGAATAAAACACGTTATAGGGCACCTCTTAAAGTAAGTTCAAAAAAATATTTATTTTGATCAAATTTGTGAATTGTGTTTCACCAATATAATTATTTGATTGTTGCCTGATTGTATTTGTAAGGCACTTTTGGTCAAAAAATTTAATACGAATACTATTATAATTTCATAATTTTTGTTAGCTATAGTCATACTCACTAAAAGTCATTTAACATTTATGTGATTACAACGGCAAAATGTAATTTGCATATTTTAATTAAATTCATTGATCGTGGTTCACCAATAAAATTACCTGATCATCATCTGATTTTCAGATTTATATAATATGTATACTGTTATGTATGCAAAATAGATATAGAATATATTGAAATAATGTAATTATTTACCAATGATAAATATCTAAATGACAAAACTTAAAATTAGAAAGTCAGTAAAAACAATGTGGTCTTTTTATTGCATCTTATAACAGGTAATGACCATATACACAATTCATGTTTGTAAGGTTCTTTCATTATTCAAAAGAATTAATGCAAATACTATCATATTTTTATAATATCTAACAGCTATAGTTATACACACCAAAAGTTATTGCTAATTGGTAAATGATCATGTGATTATAACAGCGTACTGCAATCTGTATAAAAATTATATAATTTATATCAGAATCTGTGCATTTTAACATTTTTGATCAGATGTAGCTTAGAACATTTTACCAGAAACAGAGTATATGGTTAAACATTGTGAATATGAGAATTGTTTAACCAAACATCACTTTAACAGGTTTTTGTCTCGATTAAATCACATGATGATCTTTATAAAAAACTTTTTTATTATTTTCTTTCGGAATTACACTAACTTAATATATTATAAAACACATGTGTGATTCTGTATCGGTATTTACCATGAATAGATAAGAATGATGTTGATGAAAATTTCAATATTATCTAGATATATTAAAGAGCGATTGCTTATTAAATTTAATTGTATATGCAATGTCTATGAACTTGCTAGAGTAGCTATCTCAAAGCTTACTAGCAATCGACATCATGATCGCAGCATATAATTGATTGATCAATTGGTTGATTGAATACTGCGGCAATAACAATGATCATTAGTGAATTCTGTGGGCTATGATATCATATATTACAAATCTAAAATCAAAAAAATAAATGTAGAAATTTTGGGTTTGTGTTTTTAGCTTTTTTTTTATTACATAATCTATCAACAAATTTTTTTTACACTAAACGTAATAGAACCACAACTGTTAATCCAATGCAAACTTAAAATATACCACATGTTATCAAGATAGCTAACAAGTTTCTTAACAAATTTTTATGCTTAATTATAGTAGGAATTAAGGCATTTGATTCCAAACTGACTACATACTGCAATAGCAAGTAAGTTTTTTTGTTTCGTCTCTTATTTTGGTATGGTGCATAATTATGAAAAACATATAATGGTATGTTATCGAGCAACCCACGTAACTTTGCTTTTTTTCCTTTTTTGCATTTGTTTCATTTTGCACTTAATTTTCATAACAAGGCCAACTCTCGACCTGTGACTGTTGTTCTGACAGATCGCACTGTCCAATATTTTTGGTTTAATAACTAATAATACTAATCATATATATCGTACTTTTATCACTAATAGATGTACCATCTGTCACCAGAATAGGCAGTAAATTTTACAACAAAGTTTTTTAAAGTAGATATGATAGTAATTTCAATGCGAAATCGTAACTGTGTAATGTTCATCAAAATATCTAGTAAGTTTGTAAAAAAAATTTTTTACAATAAATCATTGCAACATAGAATTAACAACTATAATTCTAACACAAACTATGTATCATGATAGTAATTTCATAGCAAAATTTTATAATAAATCATAATAGAATTTACGACTATGATTCCAACTTAAGATCTCAATGTAGTATTCACAACAACATCATTTACAATAAGTCATGATAGAATTTGAGACTTAATTTCAACACAGCAATACATACAATATGCTTAGAAATGTGCCAGGTACAGTACTATACGTACAGTACTGTACATACTGTACACGAAATTTTTGTTGATCCTTTTATAGGTATGTAACTTCACAAGCTAATCAATTAATAAAACTTAAGAATTTGATCAATATAAAAAGTATATTTCTTAAAAGCAGATAAAACCAGATTTTGTAATATTAAATGATTATTTATTATTTACTATATTCAGCTTTGCTTAGAGGAATACACAAATAAATTTGCTAAGGTTGAATAATAAAGAGATAATTAAATTAAAAATTATATATTTATATATTTAAATATTTTATTTGTATTTTAGTAGTTATATATATTTATATGTTGTTGAGAATTTTTTCTTAGTAATATTAAGGAGTTTTTTTCTTAATATATATATAATTATATATTATATAAATATTAAAAGTTCCAGACCTCTTGGTAATAATTTTTAGTTACATGCTTAAAACAATTCTTATTATCTTATTACACTGTAAAATACTATATGTACTATACGTATATAATGCATATACTGTACATATTGTACGTGCTGTACATACTGTACGTATTGTATGGGTTCATATTATTTCATCAACAATCACTTCACTGACATAACATTTTACTAACAAATACTCACTGACAAGTTCATTTAACTGACAGTATGTTTCACCAAAGTTCATTTTACTGACAAGTTTTTTTTCAAAAAGCACTCTAACTTTAGCCCTAATTCTACCTAATTCTACCTGATCCTAACGACAATAACCAGAATTATTTTGTCGATAAAATGAGCTTCGCTGAAATCAACCGTAGGTAAAATGAATGTGTTGGTGAATAATTGTCAATTAAATGTTATGTTAGTGAAGTGATTGTTGATTAATTGATTGCTACCCATATTGTACGTAATGTATATACTGTATATATTGTACGTACTGTACATACTGTATGTATTGTATGTACTGTATATACTGTACATACTGTACGTACTGTATATGAAAAAAATTGAGCAATCATGTAAATAGCACATCTCTAAATATGATACCACATTATTAGGCTATACAAAGTTGATCTTTCATTTGTATTACATAGAATTTAAAAAAAGGTCAGTTGGTCAGAATTTTTTTTAATTCAAGCCGGCTAAAGTGATTCTTAGGTTAATATTATTTTTCAGGGCTCTTAGTAGGGAGATAAAATAAAATAAACACATAAAAATGAACAAGAAGGGCCGATTTCATTGGTTAATATAAATTAGAATTGGCGAGAGTCATCCACATGTTGATTGGTTATTCATTTTGAAGGCGTCATCAGGGTAATGTTAAGCGATTATGACTTTTTGCCTACTCTAAATGAAAATAAAAATACGAATAGTTTAAAAATAAGCCTAAAGAATCAATTTCGAACATTCTTAATTAAATTAATAGAATAAGCTTGAGTAAAATAATTTTTTAACAAAGATAAGAAATTTTAATTACATTAATACAACTACTATAATAAGTAGTAATACTTACACTAATTTGCTAAAGAACTATTTACAATAAATTCTATCCTATATTTTGTTACATATATCTTGCTGCATCTCTAATACATTTTTTCTTTAAATTCTGCAATCCTGCACTCTGTGTTTGTAGACTTTATTATACGACTGCATTTGTATATACATTCTACTCTAACAGAAAGCTCACCCAATTTTATCCAAGTGCGAACTGCCTAGCAAAATTTTGCCTCAATTCAGATTCTCAACTCACTGAGAATATGTTCCCTCCTATCACTGGCTGGCACATGCTAACTATATCAAGATTGCCTTCTTTTTAGACTTTTTTTCCTAACCTTTCTAGTAGAAAGAACCTACTACAAGAAAAACTATGACCAATAAGAAGAAATATATAAAAGGATAAATAAAATGGTGAAATACTAACTACTACCTAAACGACAAACCAAATTTGACAAAACAAATAAAAATGAAAAGAAAGAAGAAAAATGCAAAAAGAAAAAAATACATGATAGCACTATCAATGCCTGAGCAAGACTGTAAATATTATATAGTATTGTACAAGGAAATGCTCATACTATATACTATATATACATCAAGAGAAAAGAAATGAAAAAGTCTATATGCCTAATAGGATGTTCTAGAAAGAAATTTCATTACGTCATCCCTCCTGACCTCTAACACATCCTTTTGTTTATTACGTACGCAAAAACAGACCTCACTTGTGACGTCAATTTCAATTTGGGAAGTCTAACCCAATTTGGAAAGAATAAACACTGCTGATCTTTTTCTTTTGGAGGTAGTAAACTGAAATGCCCACTTTTTGAAATTTCAAAAAGGCCAAAGGGGCTTGGGGAAAGTACCAAACTTGAAGGAGTTTGAAGGAGTTATGCTGTATAGAATAATATATCTAACCAAGCCTTTACTTCTATTTTCATATCCATAGAACTTGACAAAGTTCCAGAGTTTCTCTACTATGTCTTTGCTCAATAGTACCAAAGTTCGTCAAGGTGCCTCGCTTAAAAGTCTGCAAATCTTTTTTAACTCTATTCAGGTGCAGAACATCCAGTGAATGGACTTTGTACCTGACAGCAGCTTGGTAAAGTTTTGTTGTATATAGATATGTTAACTATAGAGTTTTTGTAGGTCAGTGTTTTTGAAAAATTTGGTACAGTACGAAGAATCATTAAAAGAGTTGTTTGATTAGCCTTCTGGCCAATATTTGATCTCTAACACATTTCTTGTTTGGTTAATCTTGATTTATCATAGTTGTATTTTATCTTAGATATAGTCAGGATTCAATAAGTAATATTATTAAAAACATAATATCCAACCTTACAAATGCATATTACTCAATTTTATTATATATGCATAAAGAAGATTTATTTACCTTAAATTTAGAACGAACTATTTGATTTCATTTACAATTTATTTAACTGTTAAAGAATAAATAAGAGAAGAGTGATTAACATTTATATGAAGAATTATAGAAACTATAATAATAAATACAATAAAATTAATAGTGTTTGATAGGTTACTAAGAAATTTAGGAATACAAGTAGCTCTTATTTTCACTTATAAAACCATAAAAACTTTTAGGTATAATTATAAAAGAACTATAAAGTCTAAACAATAAATATTAATCCATAAAAATAGCAAATGAACTACTATATTTAATATTATATTTGGTTAAATAATTATTATAAACTTTTTTTTAAGTTGCTTTTTGTTTTCCTTTTGTAGCATTTTTTCTTTTTCTTGGTTGCAATTCTTCTTGTTCTTCATAGTTTTGCAAGTCTTCATCATAGATTAAATCTATACCCTTTTTATTGTCACTATTATTATTATCTTCAATATAATCTTCAAAAGTGGTATAATACTTTTTAGTATTATTAGATGAACCAGCTTCAATATTGGAATTAATAGTATAATATTGTTTAATATCACAAGATGAAACAGCTTCTATGTTGGATTAACAGTATTCATAGATTTTTCAAATAATCCATATTGATTTGAGGGTCCTTTTGTAATAGTACAGTCAATATTATCATCAATAATATCAATTATTGATAGTGTATTTGTCATAGCTAGATAAGAACTTTCAGATGCATTAATATTGATAGTTGAGGTTCTGAGATAATCAATATCAGTGGTTTCAATTATTATCTTGCCAGACTTTGAAAACTTAAAAAGATCTGATATAAAATAATTAGAATATAACTTAATATTAGAACCTAAATGGCCTAAATATTTAAACCTGGGTGAATCAAGAGGGTAAATAATTGTTATATCCATTTTGATATTAGAAGCACCAATAACAGAATTATATTGAACTGTTTCTACACCAAAATGAATAAAGTTTCCAATATTCTTTGGTTCATGTTTGATACTCACAAAGTACATACAGTAAGAAATAGTAATGGGAACATGACTCAGATTAAATTCCCAGTTAGTGTTTTCATTATTAACAATACTTGAGTAGGCAATGGTAAAACATGGTTCAGAATTTTCAACAATATATTTATCTGAAATAAAACTAAATCCCCATTTGCAAATGTCTGAGATAGTTGATTAGCAGGAAAGAAATATTTAAATTTAATTGTTTGAGTTATTTCTTTAGAAAGCTTGTATTTGGCAAGTCCACTTGTAAACAAGTGACTATACTATTTCTTACAGAAATTATAACAACAAGAAGCGAAACATGAGATGTTATTTTTAGGTCTTGAGTTGATTGTAATTTGTATTATGATAAAGAAATTAATCTACACTTTCAAAAATTGCATCTTTAAATAGAAAAATAGTGTTGAATTTTTTTATATCAAGATTAAATTCTTTTACAATAATCAAATATATTAAATCATTTATTACCAAACAAAAGTTTATAATATTTCATTATTCTCAAAGCTTTAACAGGAAAATCATTTATTAAAAATTTTATTATAAAAGGACAATATATTGTACAATAGCTTTGTACAGTATTAAACAAAAAATTTTAGTGAAAATTATTGATAAAACTAAATTTACACAAACAATAAAACTTCTTAATTACAAACAGTAGCTATTTAGAGTATTATGAATTGTTTACAATTATTAAAGTACAGAAATCAGATAATTGCATGCATGCATATATTAGAAACTTTATTTTAGCGATAATATTTGACAATCATAATATGTCAGGGTGAAACCCGCATTGATTTTGTAGATCAGTGCAGATATGAAAAGGATTTTTTTAGGTTACTCTCCTAATTTTTTAATTAGGGTTAGATGCTATTTAGATAGTGATGTGCATCAATAATGTAACTACTTCTGATGCGAGTTTCATCTTGTCATATCATCATATCATAATAAGAGCTTTAGCATATAAGTAGCTTTGGTTTTTGAATTACACAAATTCGGCATAGTGCTTACGGAATTTACTACTAGAAATTTGTTAACATTAAAAAAAAGCAAATATTTACCAGAGTTTAATTGGCAAAGTTGCAATAAACAGCATTTATTAATAACAAAGCAAGAAATAGTATCACATAGTTGTATATATACATTAAAAAAAGTGCTTTTTTGTATTACGTATATAAAAGTTTACGTACAAATTTAGCATAGTGCTTACTGATTTTACTATTAAAATATGTTAACATTTAAAGAATTGGCAAAAAGGAAATAGTGACCTGTCGCCATGGCAACCCTTATATGATCGACCAATCATTTTTGAGATTGGTGATCAATATATAAACAATGGTTATCCTTTTGATAATCAATGTTTTTTTTTGAGCTTGTTTTTTTGTTTGTTTTTTTTTTTGAACTTGTTTTATTTTTATTTTTTATTAATAACTATTTTTTTTCTTCTCTTTTTAGAAGTTATGATGGACGTATGGAAATAAGGATATTGATAATTGTATTAAAGAATTTCAATGTAATTAGTGGATTCTGTTAGAGAATATTCAAAAGCTTGTGAGGGATTTTTTGCAACCTGGTTAGGTTAACAAAATTCTGGTGGTTATAATCCTATTGGTTGGAATAAACCAGTTAAAATTTCGGTTCAATATGTATATATATATTTTTTTTAATAAAAGTATAATAAAATTTTTCTACGAATACATAGTTACAAAAAAAAAAAATTTAAAAAAAAACTTGTACTAATTTGCGTGGGTAATCAAAATTCGATTTTTGAGTACATGGCCTAAACATTTAGAGTTAGGGTCTTAACATTAGAGGCTAGATGTTAGAATAAAGTATATTGATATAAAATTTCATTCCTGTCATTTTTAATTAGTGCGCCGAGGTCGATTTAAAATTAGTTTTTGCATATTTTCAATTTTTTCTTTTCGTGTGCCGTTGGGTGATAAAAATTTAGGGTTAGGGCCTTAACGATAAAGGTTATGGGGGTTAGAATGATACAAATTATATTGTAAAATTTCACTCCTGTCATTTTTAATTAGTGCATCAAGATCGCTGTGCACCGAAGTCAATTTAAACATTAGTTTTTTTCGTCTTTGCGCACGTTTAATGATAAAAATGTAGGGTCAGGGCCTTTATGTTAGAGGCTATAGAGTTGGAATTGTGCTTATTATATGTAAAATTTCATTCCTATCATTTTTAATTAGTGCGCCGAGGTTATTTTAAACATTAGTTTTTTGCATACTTTCGCTTTTTTCTTCTTTTATGCATCTTGTATTGTTTATAAAAGTAGTGATATAATCAACCAATAAAAATTGATCACATAAATCACGTGCCCAATTGATTTGATCAATCAAGCACGTGATTCGCGTAATTGATTTTTATTGGTCGATCATGGGGTCGCCATGGCGACAGGTCGCTATAAAATAACACCCTAAAGAATTAAGATATTCTTAAACGATTAGCATGCATATGATAATATTATTTTTTGAGATAAAATTCAAGTTACAAAACACAACAAATCAAAAAATATGTTAAGCAGGAGTAACAGGTTCTGTGAAAATAGCATGGAAAAGAAAAGGTCTAACAAGAATTCAAGAGGTAAGAACATTTGCAATGACCTTCTGCAAATAGTAATTATATCTAAATAAGAAATGTGATAGGAATCATGGCACAAATACGATTCTATATTAACAAGTACTAGTTCAATTCTGGGTTATACCAATACAAGGCTTGTATAGCATGCTTTGGGCAGAAATCTTACCCATTTCCTAGTAAAACAATATAAATTGCTGAAGTTTTTTTAGTTAAAATTCGAGATGAAGAATTAAAATAATAAGTTAGTGTGCTTTAAACAATACCACAGTTATAAAAAATACCAATTAAAAGATTTTTACAATAAATATTTTTAGACCAAGTACTAAACAAGAAAATCTAATATCATTATAAATAATACTGTTTATATAATGGAACAATGTTTTTTAGTCCATACCATATTTTTTATTGTGCCATTAGAAAATTTCACATACTATTTAACATATACACTCTATATCTTTATACATCATTTCTCATGATTCTATATCAACAGGTACCAGTTCAATACTGGATTATTCTAATACAAGGCATACAATTATACTTTAGCAAATAAAATAACGAGTTACTATGATTTACAAGAAACTGCTTTAAATCAAGTGCAAATAAGGCAATATGCTACAAAAAAATTATACACGCAAATTAACTTGCCTGAAAACATATTCCACATATGTATTATATATTGTTTCTAAAAACTATAAAAAGTGCAAACAAGTCTATATCAACTTTGGATTATTTAATCATATGGGCAGATTTGATGCAAGTAGATCTAAATGTAATAATTCAGTAGCTAGATATGAAAATCACAATTTTTATTGGTTGTTGCTTTGCTTTATTTTTATGTACTCACATATAATAAATTGATTGGTCAATTGTACAAATTCATGATTTGTTTATAATGGGTCAAATCTGCTCATATATGCTATCATGCTTTAGCAAAGATCTTTAACAAGTTTTTTAAAATTGCGATTTATAATAAACAGGCTTTAAATTAATTGTCAAATAAGGAATATAATATATTATTATAAATGTTTTTGGTTCATATCACCCATATATGCTATCATGCTTTAGCAAAGATCTCTAACAAGTTTTTTAAAATTTGAAACAATAATAAATTAGCACAATTTATTATAAACAGGCTTAAATCAATTGCCAAATAAGAAATTTAATATATCATTATAAATGTTTTCAGTTCATACCACATAATCGTGCAATCAAAAAATCGATTATGGCATTTAACATACCCGATATAATCTTTATTACACTTTGTTCCCAATATAGCAATAATTATTTTTAAATCAATGACCACACAAAGAAATCAATATATTATCATAAAATTTTAGAATAATTATCTGATTACGCAATATCCAATGCGCAAAACTTTTATTGCATTAAATTAGTATAATTTACAATAAACAGGCTTTAAATCAAGTACTAAATAAGGAAACCTATATATCATAAATAATACTGCTAATATAATAGAACAATGTTTTCAGGTTATGCCACATTTTTTATTGTGCTACTAGAAAACTGCACACGCCATTTAACACTGGATTATTCAATACAATAGTCAAATCTATTTACCCAATCAAACCCATGATAGGCCCGTTTATGGTCACATATTTGATCGATCAAGAGATCTTAATAAGTGCGAAGTAGTAATCTGTGATATAAGTATGCAGTAATTAGTTATACAATTATAATATGCGAGTATGTATAAATTGAGCAAGTATGTGATAATTGGATCATAGTAGTTCAGTAAGTGTGAGAAGTCAATGTGAATTAATTTTGTCTTTTCTGTGAATCTGACTTTCATTCTGGTTGCATTAACCCTTCTCTCTCTGTCTGAAAATAATATACACTGCTTTGATTGTACTGCGGTGAGGCAGACATATGTAAGAATAGCTTGTTGTAACAAAAACGTAATTTGTAATTTAAAAAAGAAAATAAAAAACTAATGCTTTTATCATAATATACCCAAAAATAAAAAATGAAGCAAAAGGCATACAATTATGCTTTAGCAAAGTTCTTTAACAAGTTTTTTAATTAAAATTCGATACAAAAAAATCAAATCAAGAAATTAGCATGAGTAAATCAAGTACCAAATAAGAAATTTAATATATCTTTATAAATATTACTGCTTATACAGAACAATTCTTCACTTCATACCGCATTTTTTATCACATCACTA
This sequence comes from Gigaspora rosea, assembly GCA_003550325.1. Lineage (NCBI taxonomy): Eukaryota > Fungi > Glomeromycota > Glomeromycetes > Diversisporales > Gigasporaceae > Gigaspora > Gigaspora rosea. The sequence continues at coordinate 22,282 of QKWP01001214.1, read as the reverse complement.
GAAAATCGCACATGCTATTTACTACTAGATTATTCAATACAAGGCATGCAAGTATACTTTAGCAAAAATATCTAACAAGTTTTTTAGTTAAAATTTGATATCCAAATCAAGTATCAGATAAGGAATTTAATATATAATTATAAATGTTACTGTTTATATAATAGAACAAAGCAATGGTTTCAGTTCATACTATATTTTTTATTGCACCTAGCATATTTTACATGCTTTACATTCTGTTCACAGAAACTATAATTTTATTATACTCGGTTCCTAACATAGTAATATTTATTTTAAATCAATGACCAGACAAAGAAATCAATATATTATCACAATGGTTTAGAATAATTCTCTGATTACGCACTGCCCAATACACAAAAATTTACATTTAATGCAAAATATAGACCATACAAATTAGTGTACAATAATCATTCATTCAGATAAGTTTTTTAATTAAAATTCAATACAAAAAAATCAAATCAATAAATTAGCGCGATTTACAACAAAGATTTGTTAAATTAAATGCCAAATAAGAAATTTAATATATTATTATAAACATTACTGCTTATACAGAACAAAGTCTTCACATTTTTATTGTGTCACTAGGAAATCGCACATGCTATTTACCACCGGATTATTCAATACTAGACATGCAATCATACTTTAACAAAAATATCTAACAAGTTTTTTAGTTAAAATTTGATATTCAAATCAAGTATCAGATAAGGAATTTAATACATAATTATAAATATCATCATTTATATAGTAGATATAATAGAACAGCAGAACAATGTTTTCAGTTTATACTGTATTTTTTATTGTGCCTGGCATATTTTACATGCTTTACGCTTCATTTACAGAAACTATAATATTTGTTATACTCTGTTCCTAACAAAGTAATTTTATTTTTAAATCAATGACCAGATGAAGAAATTAATACATTATCACAATGGTTTAGAATGATTCTCTGATCACGCACTGTCCAATATGCAAAAATTTTCTATTTAATGCAAAATATAGACCATACACATTAGTGTACAATGATCCTGATATAGGCAGAATTCTGATGAAGTCATGAGAATGGATCATTCAATCATATAAAATAGCGCTATACCAATTAACTTGCCTGTAAACATACTTCATACTTGTATTTAAACTTAAAATATGTTTTTTTCAGCTATTTACTAGGTGAAAAATGGGTTGAAGTTAGAAAAAAATTTTTTAGAAAAAGTTTTTTTTCTAACTTCAGCTCTATTTTTCACTTAGTGAATAGCCAAAAAACGTGGTTTGACCTTGAACACAAGTAAAATTGTATGCTAAACAACTTTGCTTATGATAAAAAAAGAATTTTATATTGACAACTCAAAAATTTTATTTTAGTATATAGATAACCCATTTTTCTTACAAAGTAATCTACTTTGGTCGCCTAAGTAAAATTGTTTAAGCATTATTTTGCACATATTTATCATCTTAAAATTGTTAAATATTTGTTTTTGGTGAAGTTATATTTTGTTTTTGCGAAATCAGCAAAATTTAATTTGATTTTTAAGCTCAATTTTTTCTTCTTTCCTTGTTCTATATTTCTAAAAAATTTAATTTTAAATTAATAAATATATAGGAAAAAGACATTATAGTAATTTTATAGTTTTTTTTTATAAATTTTATATGTAGAAAATTTTGTTATAACATATCATGTGACTGATATATATCCTAAAATTATAAATTGATGCCCGTATGCAAATGTCCCCTTTAAATTATCTGATTGGACAATCTTGCATATATGTGCATAAACTCATAAAATTTAAATCAACTAACTTTATAAGGATTATGATCATTGGTAACTGTAATTATGCATGATTTATGTCGTCATAATTTGTAATCAATAAATTAATAATTAAAAAAAATGCATAAAAATTTAAATGCGAAAATCAAGAATACAGGAATAATCAGATATTTTTATTCATACTCGATTGATATCTATGATTTTTAAAATTCGATTTTGTCTGTTATACATATTTTATGGATGTTAGATTAACTAATATATAGATAACTTTAATAACATGTGTTAGTGAGTTGCATGCTATGTATTGCCAAAATAGTAAGGTAAACTGAATTTTTACAGTATCTCATAGTAGAAATCATAATAATTTTTAACGCAAACTAATACAATCTTACAGTAATTCATAATACAAACTCAATATTAAATATCTATTGTGCATCGAATAGGTTTATAACAGAATTTTTTATAGTAATTCACAATAATTCTAATACAAGCTAACTCTCATTATTAGAATAGTTTTACAGTAGCTCACCAATGCAAACTAAAAACTTTGACTAATTCAATTTTAGCCCCACAAAAATCAAAATGCAACTAACTCGACCACATTGTGGTTGCCAGAATAGTAGACAAGTGTTTAAAATTTTTTTATGTAACTCATTAGAAATCATGAAAATTCTATGCAAAAACAAAACTTACACAACTTTAAATTACATACAGTCGGTTACTGGAATAGCAAATAATTTCAAAAAAGAATAGTTTGCCGTAACTCTTGATGAAAATCATGGTAATTGCAATGCAAACCAACTTTAAACATTGTATACTCATTATTATTCTTTTTGATTTAGTTTAATTTAATCACTATATGATTCTTTTTACGAGCTTCGTGAGTTCTACAATTCTGATGAAACTCACGTGACCTAACAAAACATAATAGTTTTATTATTTCGTTAGTTATGAAACTATGACGAAACTTATGGTTTCGTCAGGTGAAATAGTTTCATTAAGCATCTATAGTATAGGTAAGAAGATCTGTATAGTATAGAACAAATTTTAAATCTATACTATATTAATTAGCTATAATTCCTAACTCTGACTCTAATATATATTACACTGGATCAGTATAGTAACGATTTAAAAATTCAGCTTATACAGTTGTCCCTCTCTATAGCCACACCTTCGGGATACAAAAAATGGTGATTATATAGAGGTGTGACTAGTATAGAGGTACCCTCTAAATAGTTACAATTATATTTAAAAAAAAAGTAACTATATAGAGGTTTTTAGCAAAAAACGGCTAAGCAGTGATGCATTAGCAAGTGACGATCACATTGGTGATTCCAGTTCCGGCAAGGGAAAATAAGTAGAAATTTAATGAAATTACTAATTCAGGAGTTTATGACATGAATACTAATATAACCAAATTTAGCAGGGAACGTATAACAATAACAAATATAAAACGGAGGAACGGCAGAGTAGTATGATAGCAGCCGGCATAGCGATAGATATTTCGAGTTATAATCATGAGAATTTTATTTCACCCAATAATGTAGCAAATCGTAATGATTATATTTATTTAATAGAACAACGATTTAATCAATTACAAGCCGTTAGTCCAGACCATTCAAATTTGATTTTTGAAAATTATACTATGATAAATAAATGCAAGAAAACATTAGCGGGTTTGAATCAATTCTTAGAAATTAATCCAAATAATGCAGATGCATTAAGTTGTCATAGTGTAATTTATGGCATGATGAGCAAGAATCATTAGCAAACTTAAATAAATCATTAGAGATTGATTCAAATTATGTATTTGTATTAGAGCAATGTGATATAACTTATCACATGATGAATAGATATAAAGAATCACTAGCAGATTTAAATAAATTATTAAAAATTGATCCAAATGATGCATCTGCATTGAGACAGCATGGAGAAACTTATTGCATGATGAATAGATATAAAGAATCACCAGCGGATTTAAATAAATTATTAGAAATTGATCCAAATAATGCATTTGTATTAGAAAGCTGTGGAGCAACCTATAGCATGATGAGCAGATATGAAGAATTACTAGCAGATTTAAATAAATCATTAGAAAATTAATCCAAATAGTGCATTTGCATTAAGACAGTGTGGAGCAACTTATCGCATAATGAACAAATATGAAGAATCATTAACAGATTTAAATAAATCATTAGAATTTATGCATTTGCATTGGAACACGTGGAGAAACTTATCACATGATGAAAAAATACAAAGAATCACTATTAGATTTAAAGTTTAAACGCGCCTTAAATTTAAAACTTGAAAAGACAAGCACAAACATATTCGCAACAATTCAGCTATATGAAAAAAGAGAAAAAAGAGACAATATAAGACAGTTGTACGCCCAATATAATAGTCAACCCAACAAGGATGACATTACACTCTAAGAGAAGTACTTTATTAAGGTTATAGGAGCTCGGTCACCAAGGGCTAAGTAACAATAACCTCAAATTATACCTATCAGATGCCAAGATAGTAGATCATAGCTTTGCCGGTGACACTACAAATAAGTACCGCAAGATGTATGGCTACCATTAAATCAAAGCTTGGGGATGGTCATCAGATAAATTCCAAAATATATTTTAACACACCTTTCAATAGCTGTTGTGGCTTATGCAAGCATATTCTAATTAACGATCGTTATTAAACTTTGGTAATCAGAATAAATATGTGTGAATTATGCCATGCACATTTCATGGCTACACACATTCCAGGCACTATCGACATACATTACCTACTATGCTACTAACAAATAAAAATTTGAAAGGAAATCAAACTGCACACAAGCACTACATTTTGACTGAAATAGCAGAATTCTACTATTCTAATTATTTGGAATTCATGTAGAATCCTGCCATTTTGTGGCAGCTTAAACGTCTCTTTACGGCCAGTCTGCATTATGCAGGCAGGAAACTACTGGCCAAGATTATGTGACTACAAAGCTTTTGGCTAACAGCCGGCCAGCATTTATGCAGGCGGGAAACTACCGGCTAATGCCAATTATACATCAAACGCATTGATATATACTATATATCTCTATCAATTATACATTAATTACACTGATGTATGCTATATATCTCTTTCAATTATATATCAAACATACTAATATATTCTATATATCTCTTCAATTATACATCAAATGCACTGATGTATGCTATATATCTCTTTAATAAAGTTTGAATAGCCAGCGCTTTTAGTGCTGGAATGTGTCCAACAAATATATCACATGAGTGTAGTTCTTTTTGTACTTTTGCGATATAATCTGATTTATGTGCAGATTATACTATCACAAATCAGCGGTATCTCTACTTAGTATAGAGTAAACCCGTGATTTTGATGTGACTTTAGTGAGGGTAGTTTTATATATACATGATATAAAAAATTGTGATAGTGACTATAGAGCAATTGTGCTTATATAAAGGTATAAATAATATAAAAATAGTTGGTAAAAAAATTAATATGATTATATTGATTTTGTGACTATAAAGAAGGTGACTATAGAAGGGATGACTGTACTATATAAATCTGCTTATCTATACTATATTGATCTGTAAAATATCTGAAAAGAATATATATATATATATTTTAAAACTTTACTAAATACTTAAACTATTTAATTTGAAATACCATTTGCAGTAAGTAAAATTTTTTATATATTTTGTAAACTAACTTACATCTATATAATAGATTTTTTATATTTATATTTGAATATTTTTATTAGATTTACTTTTAAATTTAATATCTGATAGATAATAGTTTACATCTAATAGAACAAAATGAATTTATAAAGGTCTTTGGTTCAAATAGATAAAAAAAGATCTTTAAATATTCAGGTAATCTTGTTGATTTAGTTAATTGTCAAGTACAATATATAGATATCACAAGTAATAAAAGCTATGAATGCATAAAATAAATACATACTGAATTTTTAGTTTAAATTTTAATTATAGTCTATAAAGTTTAATAGATACACAAATTTTAAATCTCTAATTATACTTGAACTTGTACAAAGTTATTATTTGAAAAATTTTTTTGTTTAATATAAGAATAAAAATACTGCTATTGCATAGTATTTGATTTTTGGCCAATAGGATCAACCAATTGTGTCATGTGACTTTTGCTTTTTGGCATACCCATAGGCATGCTCTAGAGGCATGCTCTCCAGAGCATGCCCATGCTCCTTTGCTTCCAACTCTACTTTAGAGGCATCCACAACCCATTTGCTTATTTACTGTAATAGAGAGTTGGAGCATAATTTAATTAGGGTTAGTTACCTTTTTGATACAATGAGAAGTATAGCAAAAGTTCATTTTGATTGGTTGTTAAAACTTCTTAGAAAACATATTGATCATATCCCAAATAAAGTATTGGCTATACCCGGACAAAAATTATTACTTTTCAAAAAATTGGGTAGTACTTTTTGAAGATGTGCATCATAGTCTTTATAATATATTAATTTGATTTATAAAAGATACTTTAATTCATATTTCACAATGTATTTGTTATTTATTTTATAATAAGTACATTAATTTTTTTTTATAACTGAGACCTTGTTCTTATTTTTTTATTGATGATATTTATATTTTTTTACATAATACAAGTAATATATTTAAACTATCTATAAAAACTAAAACTCAAACTACTATAGTTTTTGTATGATACATCTGTAGCCCAAAGTTGGTTAGATAGAACTAAAATTCTAATCTAATCTATGAAATCATATTAGTATTGTGCTGATCTGAAAAGGTCCTATCTAACCAAAATAGCCAAGATTCTATAATATTGATATGCTTATTAAGTACAGTCAGATCTTCCTATAGTCACATTTCATATAGTCACACTTCTATTTAAGCACCCAATTTTGTGCAACAGGCTTAAACATAGTAAAAAACCTTATTATAGTTACAAATCACTTATAATTACTATCACTATGAAACTTTGATTTTCTGCCAATTTTATTAATAATAAACCCTCATTATAGTCACTAATTTTTAAATAACACAAGCAATTAGCCTAATTGCTTTATGAAAAAAGTGGACCAGGTAGTGTTACAGTTTAGCACAGAGAAGTTTGTAATAGTACGTATATTGTAGCATATATATGCACACTACATAGAATGGCACATGTTTAAAATGTTACATATTAGCACATTGTGCATGTTCAGAATAGCATGTATAGGCTTTTTATATAAAATGCCACATATTCAGAATGACACGTATAGGCTCATTAATTGGAATTAGTGGGCTTCCAGAAATCAGCTGATTTTTTTTTACTATAAGCCCACTTCACCCCTACCTGATATCCAATCAGCCAATCAGATTTTACGATTATTAAAAAGTTAAATATAATATTTAATAGTAAATAACTTGGCCAATTTCGATGATTTAACTACCAAAATGATCCTCTAAATGAGAGAATTCTAGAAAGCCCAAAATAATTAAAATCTAATCACTGGATCCTAAGGTCAAAATAGATTTGTTTTTTTTTATTAAAGTGCCCGTCTTGGGACTTAGGAATTTTATTCAAGATATTAGGGCTGTCGGTAACCTCTAAGGGGAATACCGGTATTTGTTACATAGACGAGAAAATATCTAGCCACATGTACACTTTTGGTGTCTAATTTAAGTGGTCTGCCCAAGGGTTCCATACTAGCTGCTATACCTGCAACCCAACTACGGGAATTGCCTATTTAAACTCTCTGATCCAAGATAAGGGTACATCTAGCCACATGTACACTTTTGGTATCTAATTTAAGTGGTCCACCCAAGGGTTCCACACTAGCTGCCATGCTTGCAACCCAACTACAGGAATTGCCTATTTAAACCCTCTGATCCATGTTCCACCTGCTAACCCATCTTGTATCACCAGAACAGGCCTGTTACATAAGTCAGTCAGCAAGTTCTGGATACTTATCGATTGGCCTTAGAACCCAGCTGGGTATTCCTGGTCCTGTTATCTTCGACGGTAGACTTGGTAAAGCAGTACCTGTCCCATATCAGGTATTCACCTACACTTCGGTACTTATCGCTATGAACAAGGCCAATACTTGCAAGACAAGGTTACCCCTGTTCTCTTACCAATACCTACTTCTGCTATTGTAAGGTTCGCTCCAGCCCCGGTACCCACCATCACTTTTCTACCAGTCCTTCACTGGTTTTCCCAGACTTCCAATCCAGTTGGCCTGGAAGGGTTGATCTACTCGGCATTAGGTGCTATCATGGTTTTTTCCCCCCTGGTACCTACTTCTATAAAATAGGTCCTTTTTCTCCGGTACACGATCTGGCAGCCAGGTTGGTAGACCTTGTCCCTGAGGTTGATGTTCAGTACTTCAGCTCCAGTCCAATATTCTGGTTTTGGTAGCACCGTCAAAGATCTTTGCTACCTCCTTACTCGGGTCTTTCCAAATGGGTTTCTGTTTTTCCGGTTCCTTGGATTTGTCTATATTACGAGATACAATTTCGCCCGAAAGCTCCCATTCGAGATGGTAACCTAAGGACTACAGGTAATGTCCCAACCAATAGACAGGAAACAGTTACTGGAACAAAGATCTATTTTTTCAAAGTGTCATCAGTGGGATGAGATTTGAACCCTATACCTGCCACTTGGGGGTGACAACTTACAAACTTCTCTAAGTCGCCATATCCTTCAAAATAGATTTGTATTATAGTCGTCCCTCTCTATAATCACCAAGTCCATCGCACCCTATTTTGGTTATTGTAAAGAGGTGTGACTATAAATAAAATACCTCATTATGGTCATCTATAGGCGAAATGTGGCGTGCTTCCATCTAAAACATTTTTTTACTAAGTTAACGGTACATGCCACTAATTGAAAGTTGTAGAGCTCATCGAGACACTTCTAACGGTGGTTAGATCATTCAAATTGGCCCAGTGGATGGCGAGTTAACATCAAAAAATGATTGGCCGACTATATAAAATCTCTGTAAACGATATTTGTTTACATAAGAGATTTTATATAGTCGGCCAATTGTTTTTCGACGTTATCTCACCATCCTCTGGGTCGATTTGAATGATCTAACCATCGTTAGATGCGTCTCAACGAGCTCTACAACTTTCAATTAGTGGCATGTATCGTTAACTTAGTAAGAAAAAATGTTTTAGATGGAAGCACGCCACATTTCGCCTATAGTGATTTTCATATGTAATCTCCATCACGAATTTTTATTAGTCGGCCAATCATTATTCAACGATAACTCACCATCTACTGTGCCGATTTGGATGATCTAACCACCGTTGGATTCGTCTCGATGAGCTCTACAACTTTCAATTAGTGGACATGTATCGTTAACTTAGTAGGGAAAAAAGATTTAGATGGAAGCACTCCACATTTCGCCTATAGGATCACTCTCATAGATAATTTTAAATATACATGAATATGGAAATTGGCCAATTAGATTATATAATCCATATTTATTTAAAAATTGGTGACTATAATGAGGGTTTTTTATTAATAAAATTGTTAAAAAATCAAATTTTCATGGTGATAGTGATTATAAGCGATTTGTGACTATAATGAGATTTTTTTACTATGTTTGAGTCCGTCACGCAAAATTGGGTGCTTAAATAGAGGTGTGACTATATGGGGTGTGACTATAGAGAGGTCTGACTGTACTATAAAAGTTTTATAATTTATTAAAAAATTATAAACTATTTATAGTAACACAAATTTATTCTGATCTCTGGATCCTGTGATTGGATTTTATAAGTTTGGACTTTCTAGAATCCTCTCATTGAGCTGATCATTTTGGTAGTTAAATCATAGAAATCGGCCCAGTAGATCAAAATTTATTAACAATTAAATATTAATTTTCAATTGTTAATAACTTTTGATCTATTGGGCCAATTTTGATGATTTAACTACCAAAATGATCAGCTCAATAAGAGGATTCAAGCAAGCTAAAATCATTAAAATCTAATCACTGGATCCTAAGATCGGGATAGATTTTGTTACTATAGAAGTTTTATTTTTTTTTTAATATTCAGCAATCATGCCAATACTTTGTTAGTTTATTATACTCTTATTCTATTTCATATCTATTTTATACAGGTATAACAAGTGATCAATTGATCACACCTAATCTACAAGTATCAGCTACCTGGCTCTTTGCGACAAAGTCCAAATTACCCATGTTCGATCTGCTATAGTAAACATCTTCTCCATATTAATTTTTTCTGCAACCGAAAGAAAAACTTAATATATCACTGGAAGGCTTTTACATCCTGCTTATCATGATTGCCTTCTTCTTTCTTAATTCTAAATATTCTTCCCTTAACTTCCCAAGTAGAAAGAAAACTTCTAACTACTATATGAAGAAAAAACATTATGACCAAAGAAAAAAAAAGAAGTTTTAAAAAGGGAAAATACCTATACGAAATCCACAAAAAAAGCAAATACTACAAAATACAAAAAAGAAAAATGAAAAAAAGACAGAAAGAAAAAAGAAAAAAAACAATCTATGATAAACACACCATTATAACCTGTGCTAGGTACAAGTAAAAATTATATAACAAATACAACATTTGAATATCTCTATTATAAAGCTAAATTAATATTCAATTTCTTTCTGACCATCCAATTAACATTCGGTCATATCTACTAGCGCCGTATCTAAAACATGTGTTGCAATCCACTAGCCTATCTGAATTTGGAAAGTAAACAATGCCAATCTTTTGGAGGGGGTAAGCCAAATCCCCACTTTTTTCAAGAAATTTTGGAAGAACAGCAAGGAAGCGAAAAAAAAGTAAAAAAGGATACCACTTGACCAGATAAGAGAGTACAGCTTAAGAAAAACGTATGATTTGTTGTTTCCCTGTGTTCTTCTTTGAAGTAATGACCAGAAAGCTTCGTCGACGAAGTTGGGCTTTACCACCCACACCACACTAAGATTTTTTATACAAGGGCACCTTCTGCCAGTTATCTTGTATAATAACGCTTCTGGCTTGCATGCCAAACGTCCTTTTAAAGGAGTCCCACAGAAAAAATATTGACCTCTAAACAAACCACTATACAGGTCATGACTCTCCAACAAAAAATTTGTTTTTCCGTTAATAAAAATTTTGGTTCAAGTGATTGTCAGAAAGAGTTTTGTCACTATAGAAGTTTTATAATTTATTAAAGAATTATAAACCATTTATAGTAACACAAATTTATTCTGATCTCTAGATTATGTGATTGGATTTTTATGATTTTAGTCTTGCTAGAATCCTCTTATTGAGCTGATCATTTTGGTAGTTGAATCATCGAAATTGACTTAGTAGATCAAAAGTTATTAACAATTGAAAAATAATTTTTAATTGTTAATAACCTTTGATCTACTAGGCCAATTTCAATGATTTAACTACTAAAATGATCAGCTCAATGAAAGGATTCTAGAAAACCCAAAATCATAAAAATCCAATTGCAGGATCTAGAGATCGGAATAAATTTGTATTACTATAAATGGTTTATAATTTTTTAAAAATTATAAAACTTATATAGTAACATATATCTATTCTGATCTTAGCATCCAAGTGATTAGATTTTAATGATTTTGGCTTGCTTGAATCTTCTCATTGTGAGGGTCATTTTGGTAGTTAAATCATTAAATTTGATCTTGTAAATTAAAAGTTATTAATTATTAAACATAGTTAATAAATTTATAATTTTGGTCAAAAATAATTTTGTAACTTTGACCAGAATTATAAATTTTGGCCAGAATTATACCTGATACTTCAGCTAACCCACCCACCCTCTGAAATCAGCTGATTTCTAGAAGCTCCCTTACACTCTGAAATCAGTTGATTTCTAGAAGCTCCCTTACACATATTAAATAATATGTGTATCTCATATAGCCAATAAAATCGCAGAATCAGATGTAATACAAAAATTCAAAACAACTGACTTTTTTTAAAAAATCTTCTGTATTTCAAAATCACATCTATGAGAAAGCTCTTTAATTTCTAACAAAAAAATTCCTTGCAAAATTTTGCTGTAGGCATATTTGCTATAATATCAACTCTGCACATGCCACAAGATCTGTGCTTTTTTGAGCATTCCTGACACCAATCTGTACTACTATCTGTACCAATTTTTTTATAGAGTAATAGGACATTGCTATATGATAATAGTACTAATATTACAATAGTTTTACTTTGTATCATTTATTATGATATTTGAAATTTAATTTTATATTTATATTTAGACCAGCTTACAAAAATTTTGGCCAAACTAGAGATGGGCATCATGCACATGGATGTATGCATGCATGCATTCATGTATGTGCATGGTATGTATAATCGTCCTAGCATTACTGGCTTAGAAAATTTTACTGGCCAATCAAACTTTGAGATCAGGTGTAACACAAAAAAGTAACTCGAACTATAATTTCTGTGTAATAAAAAAAGATTTTTTCATGAGAATTTATATTAAAATGAATACTTTCTAGTCTAATAAAATAAAAAAATACTTAATATAGTAGCAGAAATGTTTTTAAATAAATTTATTTAGATTGGTAGCGCTAGATATTAAAATTCTTATAAACAAATAAACCAACATTTCAATGATAAAACTACAAAAAAAAAATTCTAGATATAAGACTATAGATAATAATTCTAGAACATTTATTTGGCTAGCTAATTTAAATAAATTGTCCTAGATAGTTAATTATATATTCTAAATTTTAACTTAAAAAAGCACTTATACTATACAAAACAATCCGAAAGGTACTTAGAAATTCTAAGATTATTTATGCCAATTATTTAATTCTTTTGTATCAATTGGCTAATTTAATTTTTTATAATACTTACTGTTATATTTTTTTTACTTATTGGATGAACCAATTTACGAATTCGGAATAATGTAATTGAATTTGTTATTTGATTTTTAAAAACTGGTTACGAGAATTACTTTACAAAAAATTTTTTTATATATTTTTAAATGACAATTGTCGAACTTGATGAATTCTTGAAATAACTAGATAGAATTATTTGATTAACGGTAAGTGGCCATAAACTTATATACCTGTTTAAAAATTTTTTTTAGATAGATCTAATTTCTTATACAAAACACAGGTTAAAAATCTCGTTTTTCTAATATATTAAGTAAATATTTGTTCTTGTACAAAGCAGGGATTATTATGCTAGTAACCAATTAAATTTTTTTTTTTTAAATAAAATAAATTTTAAAATTTGAAATCGGAAAATTTTTTTCTTTCTAAAAGATGCCTGATCCAATATGGATTCATTTTATTCAACTAGGGCATGTAGTTGAATTCAAACAAAAAAGATGAATGTAAATTTTGTGATCATCAAATTAATGATTTCAAATTAATGATTCACTTAGAGCTGCACGCACACATTTTCGAAACTGCAATCTAGTTACATTTGAGCAAAAAAAAAATTATTTTGGCGATTTATACGAAGAAAATAATACAATATATCAACAAATATACCTGATACTTCTAGTCCAGCCGCATCAACGTCTGCATCTGCTTTGGTTGCATCAACTTCATCAAATAGTACTTCTTTAGATGCATCAACTTCATTTATATCGAATAAAAAAGTATCTACTAAAAATTCAAGAATTACAAATTATATTACATCTGATCGCATATCTAAAACAGAACAAAAATTGCTTGAGTTAGAATTTGCACGATCAATATTTCAATGTGGCTTATTTTTATCATTACCTAAAATGGAACCAATCAAAAAATTGTGGAAAAAAGCAAGGCCTGCATTTAGATTGCCCAGTCGTAAAAAACTTTCAACAAACTTGTTAAACAAAATATATAATGAGACTAAAAAAAATGCTGAAACCTTAATTAATAATAGCAAAAACCTGTGTCTTGTATCAGATGGATGGTCAAATTTAGTACAGGAGCATTGGACTAACTACATTTTGACAACACCAAAACCTGTATTTTATACAGCTCATCCAACTAACGAAATACGTCAAAATAGTGAAACAATCGCTTATAATTTAGAAAAAATTATAACTAAAGTAGGCATATCAAAAATTTCAGCAATTATTACGGACAACGCATCCGTAATAAAAAAGGCATGGCGATTGTTAGAAGTAGATTATCCTGAAATTTTGTTTTTAGGTTGCATTGCATATAGTTTAAATCTTTTAGTTGGTGATATAATGAAATTATCGTGGAGTGCAAATATATTAAAAAAAGCCAACATGATAGTTACATATTTTCGTAAACATCAAATTCCAAAGGCTATATTAAAACGACATCAATTAGCTTCATATGATCGATGAATATCTCTTAAATATCCGGTTAAAACACGTTGGGGATCTTCAGCAACATGTTTTAATTCACTTGTCTGAAATCAGCTTGCTCTTAAATTAGCAATAACTGAGTTAGCTCATGATAATCATACTGCATTACCTTACGCCGTTAGTGAAGCTATAAATTGTGAGAATTTTTGAGTGGATATTGAGTCTTTATTAATAGTATTAGATAAGTTAGTTGCAGGTATTTCTATTTTTGAGTCAGATACGCCAAAATTAGCATTATTTTATCATTGGTATCACGAGCAATTGGAGTCCGATGGTAAACAAATATAAAAATATATATTTATAATATTATTACTTTATTAATAATTTAATATTTTTGTTTTAGTTTATATTTTTCCCGCGGTAGGCTCTAGAATTCAAACCTTATTAGAAAACCAGTGGAAAAAAATTTATCAACTGTAATGCCAGTCGCACATTTATTAGATCCACGATATTGTGGAAGAAAACTTCCAGCCAATGGCATGTCAACTATTTCAACATTTATTCAAAAGTATTATTCAAATGAAGCAGATACCATTTGGCAGCAATTACATCAATATAAGACTCGAACTGGAATATTAATTTGAGTTTAGCTTGGAATGCAGTAAATGAAGTAGATCTGGTTGCTTGGTGGAAGGGAAATTTTAAGGAATCATTACCTGAATTATGTAATGTTGCATCTAGAATTCTTACTATTCCATCATCCTCAGCTGCTGCTGAACGAAATTGGTCCAATTTTTCCTACATTCATGATAAAAAAAGAAGTCGGTTAACACCACCACGAGTATTAAAGCTTGTATATATATACAGCAATTATAAACTTACATGCTCGAAGTTAGAATCTTCTGATATGACAGAGGCAGTAGAACGTTTCAACAATAGGCCTAGCGTGAAAATAATCAATTTGAATTATTGGATCCCAGCAGTGACGATGAAGAGAGCAGTAGAAATGAATTAATAGAAGATGATGAGGATGAAATTGTGGAATCATCTGAATCAGAAATAGAATCAACAACTGAAAATGATACAGATAGTGAAAGCAAATAGGCAAACAATTAAAAAAAAAACTTTCATGTTAATTGAATTGAGTTTATTGAAGAAACGATTTTAAGGTGTTCATTAAGAATAGAATTAGCATAGTAAGTCATTATCAAGCTAAGATGGGAAATGCAAATGGAATTAGTGTCTAAATCTTTGTTGATTAAGCTGCGTCTAAAAGACGGGCATAAGGCAAAGTTGGCGTTGAAAAAGAATAACCAACTGAAAGCATTAGTAAATTTGTCAAAGAATTGAATGCAGGGCGCTCATTAATATCAAAACTCTATCATTTGCCTGATAATTGGTAAAATTATTAAATAAAGGCCTTGCGCCTATCATATTGAGCTTCGTAAGATTATTTTTACTAATATAGAGTTTATGAATTTTTATGCGCTTAATTAAATTTTAAACATATAAATAAATTCGTTGTTAATTGAAATCGTCTTAAATTTTTTTTGACTGTTAAATTAATGTAGGGCTAATGCGCAGCATAATACCATCCGTGACAAATATTATTTATACAACAAATATGCATCACTATAAAGTTAGGAATGGAAAATGCTTTAAAACGCAATGTTAAAAAACAATTGTTTGATTTAAAATAATCATAATACGTAACAATGGATAATATTTATTTATTTAAATATAAAATTAGAAACACCATTGGGGTTCTACATTAGCTATGTAAATCAAACATATATCAGGTCCCCTTAATAAGATTTTTTAATGATCTTATCGATCAAAAAGTATATCATATAAATTAAATATAGAAATATCCCATACTTTTTTTAGATGCACAGATCGAATTTCTTTCTCTTTTGAAGTTTTTTAAAAACCAATCATTTTTTTACGCAACATATTTGCAAAGTTACGAAGTACTGTTCATATAAGTTTATAAAACATTGGTTCCAAATCCATTATTTCTATTTTTTAGCATTGAACAGCATTAAACAGCATTAAAATTTTAAATTTGAACTGAATTGTAAGTTTTTTTTTTATTTAATTATAAAAAACAGCTTCGTAACTTTTTTCGTAGAGACTTAATTTTAATTTACAAAATATTACTTTGAATTACAGTAAAGTTAAATCTAGGCATCTATTTTTAGCAATGGGTATATCATATAAGCTTCGAAAAATTGTAATAAAATTCGATTAAAGAATCAAAGCTTCGTTTGGCATCTAACAAAATAAAATTTAACTGATAGATTGAACGAAATACAAAAACAAAGAAATAAAACCAAAAAGCAACCACTTCAAGAAGCTCAACCACAATTATTTGGGCCAAATATTGCATCAACTCGCTCCGTAGCTTCTTTGGCCGCAGCAGAACATTGCCGGTCTAACTTTGGATTTATTCATAATAAACATCTGCAGTCTATGGGAATATAAGAATTCAAAAGGAATTAAATTGATGGTTAGTTCGAAGATGACGATAATTAAATTTATAGTTATGCATTAAATTAGAAAGATCGTGCAAAAAAAGTAATGTATATGTATATATAGTTAGACAATTATGTATTTTTTGTAATTATATAATAAGTAAGAGTTTATATAAAATGAATATTTTTTTTTTGAAAGTTATTTCTAAAAAATTTGGTGAATCGGTATTTTAGCCCTAATTTTAAATTTTAGTCCCAGCGCCAATGTTTTAAACCATTTAAAAAACTGTTTAGCCCATTTTTTTTTGACATTAGCTATGCTGCATATAACATGCATGCATGCATGCGTGCGTGCAGCATACTATGCGCATGCATTATATGAAAATATACCATTTTGCCCATCTCTAGCCATAAGCATACTTTACCTAATTTACTTCCAAAATCAAAACCTTAAAATTAATCTGATTTTAAATAAAATTTTTCCTCTATTCTACTAGTTTCATACATTTTTCTTATTTCTTGACCACTGACGTAACCAACCAAAAGACTAGACAAAACAGAGTTATGTTTTTTTTTTATTATTATCGTTACTATTCGAGATTTGGAGTGTATAAATATTTCATTCTTGCTTTTTTGTATCAATAAGCCATTTATTTATTTATCCATTCTATCTTAGGGCTTCTATTAGATTTCTCATGGACTTCATGGCACATTCTTTGTCTTGTTCCTTTTCTTGTAATGTCACTCACGTGATCGTTACATTTATTATGGATCCACTTTTAATTGCTTCGTTGATCTTTACATACCAGATTCGGATAAGTATTTTTTTTTATTAACTAGTTTCTTCTTGCTTGCAATAGGTTTACCCCTTCATACTTTCGCCCTCTGAGTTCCATTTCTTATTTTGGGTTTTGTAATTTTAAATAAGATCTTTTTAAATTTTGGTCAGCTTGCTTCTTTCTTTCCTTTGATTTTAACCAACTTCTTCTCTAGTTTGTGGATCGGTTACTTAAGAAAAATTGACTTTTTGGGAAGAATATATAATACCGAGCCTTTAAAGATAAGTATAAAGTCACTTGTTTTCTTTACTTTATTAATAATAATTTTTTTTTATCAGACATTTTATGGACTTGAAAGGTTCTACTGGGACATAGAATGTAAGAACTAGTTTGTGAGAGTGATTAATGCTAATTTTCTGAAGCTAAGTACGCCTTTGGAATTTATTTTTGTTTTTGGACTTGATTATTAATATTTCTTTTTATTTTAGGATCATTGACGATACATCTTAGACAAAATGTTTCTTGAACAATTCATGCCACAAGACGTGAAGGGCATTAAGTGAAGCAAGTTATGGGGCATAAAAGACATAAGAACTACAGTACAACGAAGGAACGATGGATCATATTTTCTATTTTGTAGGACGTAGCCACATTCAAATTGGATTTCTTCAAGTAGGCGACCTGGTTGTCCTGTTGTCGTTACCAAATGTAGTCGAAATATTCGATTGGGTTTGTGAATAGGTCTTTGTTAGTAAAAATTCAAGACAAAGAGGCTTTTATTAGATAGATCTTAAGACATCACTGTGGATCATTATGTTCCCTCAGTACAAAAGAGATCCTTTTTATACTTATAATTCTACACTATCTTGAAACTATTTATA
Source organism: Gigaspora rosea (assembly GCA_003550325.1). Classification (NCBI taxonomy): domain Eukaryota; kingdom Fungi; phylum Glomeromycota; class Glomeromycetes; order Diversisporales; family Gigasporaceae; genus Gigaspora; species Gigaspora rosea. The sequence goes on along the minus strand of QKWP01001214.1, from coordinate 4,098 downwards.
AGAGATTCGATACACTAACTTAATGTTCTCATGCATAATGATCTTATGCATAATGAACGATGCATAATGATGATATGCATCACGATGAAGTAAACAGATTTACGGGGCAGCTATACAAAACCAAACAAATAAATAATTATAGAAATAAATAAATACTAAATACTATACTAAAGAAAGTAAAATAAAATAAATAAAATAATAATAATCGTGAAGCAAAGGGTTCAACGATCATCATGTGGTAGACATGTGACCATATAGTTAGACAAAACTTAAAATAATCTACTATTTTACAACACCTTTTTATAATTACCATATTAGATTGCGACCAACTTGGTGACTATAGGGAGAGATGACTATATAGTTATATTATAGTATTGGTAAAGTAGTTGTGTAATTATAGTATGCTTGATTGTTTTGATTTGTGTTTACATATAGGTCGATCCAAATTTGGTAATCAATAATATAATTGTATATTTATGAGAGCAAACAGAATTATCTACTTATTTGAAAAAATTTTTAGCTAAACATAAAATGCCTTTTTGAGGATACCAGAGCCGCATATCCAGATAATATAATGTATATAGCCAGAGTCTTCAAGTGAAAAATATCACTTGTACAGTATTGTTACTCACAAAAGTGAGGTTTGAGATAAATTGCTTGATGGTAGAGTGCACATGCAGTGGTGTAGTTTGATACATCAAGCTTATTGTTTATAAAAATTAACTGAGGAATAGATGAAAGTGTTCTAAAATAAAGAAAGATGATAGTTGATAAACATTTGTGTACAGTAAATCTGTTTTTTTTCTTATTTAAGCCACTAAAAATAGGGTATAGGTATAATTTGTAATAAAATAAAGATCAGCAGAAAGAGTTTGTAAATTTTTTCAATAAGTACATTAATTTACAATAAGTACATTAATTTACAATAAAACATTAAGTTTGTAATACATTATTAAACTTAGATTCAAGAAATATGAACATTTCTAACCACTATCACTAATGATACCTGACAAATGATTCGCCATTCGTCATTGACGAATGATGAAACATTTCGTCAAAGCATTTCTAATTGACGAATTGACGAATGACGAATCCTGTAACTATTGTTAACCTGTAAAATATCACAAAAGCGGACATAACGTTTGAACCAGTGATCCAAATTCGATAAAACCACCACCATCGACTCAGCTCGCCGAGACGGTTCTAACGAGCTACAGATCATCCCTGTACGACCTCTGGTTGCCAAGATAGGAGTTGTCAAACATTTACTCCTATACTTATTAATAGACCAACGATCTGATTGACTAGACGATTGCTGCGGACAAAAATCGTAGATCTGACATATCTAAAAGATGTCATATTTATAGCTTATATTCTAGATATTTTATTTATTACATATATATTATTTATTACATATATTATATTTATACTAGTTATACTATATATTTTATTAATAATAGTTATAGTA